>PVIW01014653.1:0-22506 GCA_004026585.1 Noctilio leporinus
TTTTACAGAGAAGGGCAGGGAGGGAGGAAGAGAGGGAGAGAAGCATCAATGTATGGCTGCCTCTCACCTGCCTCCAGCTACGGACCTGGCTGGAGACCTGGCTTGCAACCTGGTTATGTGCCCTGGTTGGGGAATGGAACCAGCCTTTTTTGGATTCATAGGCCAGCACCTCATCCACTGTGCTACCAGCCAGGGCCTAGTGTTCTTTTTTGAAGTCAGTTTCCTTGGATCATGGCCTGTCCCTCTCTGGACTTCAATGGGAGAAGGTGCTGCTTAGGCTAGAAGATCCCACAGCATTCCCTAGCCCTTTTAATGTCAACCTTATATTTTAATTTTAAATCATTGTCTTTCCTCATAGAGTTGTGGGTCATAGGCAGTAAGTGTGTGGGACCCAATGAGCACTAGATAAATGTTTTTTGGGGTCTGGTGGTCAGCCTGGTGTGGCAGAGAGAATTCAAAGGCCCTGAGCCACACCTTCTGGGTATCAGGCTCACTTCCACCCTATAAATTCTGTGACTCGGACAAGCCCAGGGAAGTGGCCAGGTAGAGCTCACAGATGCAGCCATATGCATACTGGGGACCAGGGGAAGCTGGGAAGGGGTCTTGGCTGCCTCCACTTCTCCCACTGGGCCATTCTGTCGCCCCCACCACAGGAAGCTGTGTGTCCCCGAGATAAGAAACGGGTCAATAAACTTTTTTCCAAGACCCACTGGGTTGCTTCATCCTCCCGGGCTGCCTTCCCGCCCGCAGCTCCCTCCCCGCACCCGGAAAGGTCAGATGGGAGGCGGCATCGACCCGCGCCCGGAGCCAGGCCCCTGGTCACACTGCGGCCGCTTGGACCAACTGACCACGCGCTGCCCAGGAGCTGGGCTTGCCGTGGGCCAATGGGAGTGCGCCGAGCCGCGGTTGCCGGGCAACGCGGGCCGGGGAGCAGGGGCGCGGCCTGTTCACTGTGATGGAGAGGAGATTGCAGCGATCAATCCAGCTCCCATGCGCATGCGTCGCCTAAGACCGGGAGGGATGCTGCAGCCGGCGCCCAGTGGCCATCGATCGCCGCGGCCAGAGGCGCTTAATAAGCTCGGAGAAGGGCTTAAGGGAGGGGCTCGGGTGCCCCCCGCCACCCACCACCTCCTCCCGTCCCGCTCCCTTCCATAATAATAATAACAATGACAGCAGCTCACGTGCTTGCAGTGCTCCCTGCTTGCTGGACCATTGCAACTTAAAATCTCCCAACATCCCAGCCTAGGGAATCGGTGAATGTCTGACTTCATTCTGGAGGTAGATGCAAGGGCCTGATTCCCCAAGTTAGCATCCTGACTCACCACCCACAGACTGGGGATGGTGAGCTGGTCTCTCTGAGCCCCAGGGTTCTCACCTGTAAAATGGGGTAAAGACAGTACCTGCCTGCAGGGATCTGTGAGGTGTCCTGCAAAGTGCTTTGTTTCTCAGCCCTGATTTGTTCTCAGGTGGGCATGCTGAGGCCCCAGAGAGGAAGTCATCAGCTCAGAGACTGCAACTGTTACAGAGCAGGCAAGTCCCCAGTCTTCCTGCTTCCTTTCACTTTCCTCCTATTATGGAGGTAAGTAAACTATCACTTACCTCCTTCATAATATTCATGGAACATTTACAGTGAACCAGGAACTGTGTTACGTTCTTTGTACATATTTAACGCATTGGTTCTCCAAAATCCAGTGCATTAATAAGTTACCCCCATTTCACAGATAAGGAAGCAAGGAAATTGAAGAGACCTTTCCTTGCACCTTATCCTCTACCCCCTTCTCTATTTTCTTCTCCTCACACTCCCTTCTACCTTTCTTCTCCTCCCTCTATCTCCCCTTTCTTCCCTTCATTCCTCTGAGTTGTTTGGTTTTCAAAGGAGAGGTTTCCCATAGCACTTCGCCCTACACTTTCCTTCACTCCTCTTATTCCAAAACTAATGTTGTACATACGATTTTTCTTGGGCTGCTGTAACAAAGTACCACACACTGGGAGGTTTAAATAATGATTTATTGGTTCACAGTTCTGGAGGCCAGAAGTCTGAGATCAAGGTGTGGGCAGGGTGGTGCTTACTCCCTCTGGAGGCTTTCAGGAGGATCATTCCTGCCTGTCCCAACCCGTGGTGGTTGTTGGCATCCCAGGCATTCCTTGGCTTTTGGCTGCATCACTTTAATCTCTGCCTCCGTAAGCCTATGACCTTCTTCTCTCTCTGTCTTTGTGTGTCTCCCCTCTTCTTACAAGGACACCAGTCATTGGATTTAGGGGTCAGCTTGATTTAGTACATCCCCATTGTAATGAATGACATCTGCAAAAACTGTATATCCAAATACCTTCATATTCTGAGACTCTGGGTGGATATGATTTTTGGAGGACACCTTTGACTTGTTATAGGTGGTCATAGAGGGAAGGAATATGGGGGTAGTTTTCTCCAGGGTCCAAGAAATTGCTGGATATAACTGGCTCTGTCAAGACCTTAGGAAAATGCTGAGAGAGCCCCAGTGATTTACCAAAGTGGACTCATGTAATCTCTGGCTGTCATGTGGTCTGTCTTTCACTTTATCACACAGGCATCGTTCCATGTCATTACAATTTCTCTTACTCCATCACCTTTAGGAGCCACCCAGCATTCTCCCCATGGAAGAAACAACCACTATTTATCAATCCCTTGCTTGGGCAGCAAGGCTAGTCCCAGCACACTTTGTTCTAGCAAATGGCAAAATAGCATAGGTGAAATGTAACAGGAGGAAATTCATTGGTGATGAGAACGTAGATAACATAGACTCCACCCCTTCATGTCAACACTGGATAAAAAGCATTTAAACTGTGTTACTCTACTCATGGGGAGCCATGGCAGATACCCAGTGTTGAAAATGGTTTGCTTTACTCTTATTGTTCATTTTTCTTTTTAATTGAGGTAAACTTCATTTAACATCAAATTTACCATTTTAAAGTGTGCAACTCAGTGGTATTTAGTACATTCACAATGTTGTACAATCATTACTATTATCTAGCTTCTAAACATTTTCAGCATTCCCAACATAAGACCCTAAGCTCATTAACAATCATCCCTATCTCCCTGCCCTTGTCCTAGGCAACAATGAGCCCACTTTGTATCTCTGTAGACTTGCCTGTTCTGGACATTTCACATAAATGGAACTACAGACTGTGTGGCCTTTTGTGACTGGCTTCTCTCACGGAGTATCATGTGTTCAAGTTTCATCCATGTGTTTCAAGTGTCAGTGCTTCACTCCATTTAAAAATTAATTTTTGCCCTGGCTGGTAGCACAGTGGATAAGGTACCGGCCTGTGAACCCAAAGGTTGCTGGTTTGATTCCCAGCCAGGGCACATAACCAGGTTGCAAGCCAGGTCTCCAGCCAGATCCGTAGCTGGAGGCAGGTGAAAGGCAATCATACATTGATGTTTCTCTCCCTCTCTGCCTCTCTCCCTTCCTCTCTCTCTGGGAATAATAAATAAAATCTTTTTAAAAATTAATTTTAAGTTAAATTCTTTATAATAATATAATATTGACCATCATAATCAATTTTAAGTGTACAGTTCTGGCATTAAGTACATTCACATTGTTGTGCACTCATTCTTACCTCCCATCTCCAGAACTTTCCCAAACTGATACTCTGTTCCTATTAAACATTAAGTCCTCACCCCACTTCCCCAGCCCTTGGCACTCACCGTTTACTTTCTATCTCTGTGGATCTGATTCCTCTAGGGACCACACATGAATGGATTTACACAGTATTTTTCCTTTTGGGTTTGGCTTCTCTCGCTGAGCATTGTGTGTTCAAGGTCCTTCCATGTTGTAATAAGTGTCAGTCCTTCACTCCTTGGCTGAGTGATATTCCAATGTGAGGAATGACCACCTTATGTTTATCCATTTGTCCTTTCATAAACACTTGGATTGTGTCTACCTTTGTGTCATTGTGGACCAGGCTGCTGTAAACATGGGTGTACCTCAATAACCTTGCCATCATCAATGCCTGTGAAGCAGGTCTGGGGCAGTGAACTGACTCCGCATGGGATCAAACATCCTCCACCCATCCCTCGTGGGACTGTGCCTCATGATCCCAATTGAAGTGATGATGTCAGGAGTCATTCTGGAGAGAGTCTCAAGTGTAGGAGAGGACCCCCTGAGTCTGAATACCAGCTGTGTGAACTTGGGCAAGTCACCTCAATTAGGCCTCAGTTTCCTCATCTGTAAATCAGAGGCAATGAGATTCTTCACAATCACAGTGCCCCTATGAAGCAGAGCAAGTGCCCAGTAAAGATTCTTGTAGTTGCTGCCGTTACTATGATTTTGAAATTATTTTTTTAGTATTATGACATTGTTGGACCCTCAGATCCACATCCCCCTCCTGATTCTCCCTCACAGCATTCCTAGCCCTATGGCTGCATACAAATGCTGTAGTTGTTTCTGATTTACCCTGGGCCCCTGAAGAAATACATTTTTCTTCAATTATTAATCATTGAGGTGTGAGAGATACACAGGAATGAAATTAGCTCCCTGACCTTTGGGGAGAAGAACACGGGGATGGGGAGGGGCAGCCTCTACTTGCACAAGTCAGATGAGGGTCATGGGGTTGGAACATATGAGGGGAGGAATCCCTCAGAAGAATCCAGAAAGGGGGGTCTGTCTGATCAAAAGAATGGGGAGTGGAGAGGAGGCCACTGGCCTCATTCCCTTCTCCTTTTATTTTATTTTCTCTCTTGTTCTTGGGAACTAGGGAGGGGTAGGGAGTCATGCTGGGTATGAGTTGGGAACTGTGCTCAAAGACAAGGGGGACCTGAGAGGTTGGGCTCCCCAGCAGGGCCTCAACTTCCCTGGCTGTTTGAGGAAGGTTCTGTGTCTGCAAAACCCTCTCAAAGTTTCTGCTATGAAGGCCTTATCCTTGCACTTCTCCTTATTTGCCCTTCAAAACTCAGAGCTGACTTTCCCACATGCCCAACCCCAAGGACACTGTCAATCCCCCCAGAGAGCCCCCTGAGCTTGGGGAAACAGAACCAAGATGCAGGCCAAGGAGGCTTGAGGGCTGGGGATGTGGGGTGATCCTGACAGGGAGAGGGGCTGGGGTGGGGACTTGGAGGGAGAGGAGGGATTTAGCAGGTATGTTGGGTGGAGACAGAACTCAGGCAGGAAGACAAATCCAGATGGGCTGATAACCAATGTGATAGCAGTTGGGCTGTGCTAGAGTGTGAAGCAGAGCAGGGAAAGCTGGATGGTGTGTGGCTAGACGCTCAATGGGACAGGCTTTGTGGACCATCAAGCAAGCCTCCTGGACTGGCAATAAGAGCTGTGGCATGGCTTAGAGCAGGGAAGGGATGAGTTTAGATCTGAGCTTGAGAGGTCCCTGGGAGCCATAGTGGGGTCATCCAAGGAGGGATTCCTGGGGGAGAAGGACAAGATGTGGTGGCCAATGGCTGGCCCTGGGAGGTGGAGCAGAGGAAGCCTAGGTCTGACGGAAGGATGATAATCCACTCAAGTCACTGCAAATCCTCCATGTTACCTCTGTAGTTAGATGCCAAAGCTGCTCCAAACATGGCACACAGACTTCACTCCTCCTCACTCACCTTCCTTTCAAAAGTGGTTGCAGCCACTTTTCCTTATTGTTCCCTAAATCTCCCAGGTGGTGTGCAGCCTGAAAGCCTTTGCACACGCTACTCCTCCTCCCCCTCTTCCTGAAACCTTTCTTTCAGTTGAGAAGAAAAGGGAGGTACCAGAAATTGTTATAATACCCACTTTACAGAGAAGACAACTGAGGCCCATATAGAGGTTAATAAATGCATTCAATGTCACATAACCCAGTATTGGAGGAGTATGGTTTTCTGTCTTAATTCCACTGTTACCCAAAACAGTTGAGAATTTTGAAGTCTGCGTTGGCATAGACAGGACGCTGTTTCCAGGCCTGGGGGCTGGAGCCTAGCTGAGTGGGGTGGGGCACGATGCCCTAGTCCTGCCGGGGCCCACGCTGGGGGAAGCTGCCTGCCCTTGCTCCCAGCTTGCTGCAGCGGAGCCGATCAGTAGAGAGCGATCAATGGCGTATTGAGCACTTTTCAAGCCTCGGTGATTTTCGTGGATTCAGTGTAAACTGCTGCCTGGGCCCCCGCTCCCATCGACCTTGCATGGAGGTGCCCCTCCCCACGATTGGTGTTGACAGCTCCTGCTGCTGGTTCTGCACCCCAGCACCCCTCACAGAGCTGCCCTCTCTCTTCCAGCAACACTGGGAAAGAAGGACTGGGGGCAGGGAAGGGAGAGGTTCAGAGTAAACAGAATGGGGGCAGGTGGAGACCTGGAAGATGGGGGTGTCAGCTGCAGGTGTTAGGGAAGTAGGCAGAGGCTGGGTCTTCCAGCTCTCTATCCCCGCCCCACCCCAAACAAGAATCCCTCCTTGTCCAGAGTCCTGCTGTTCAGCCCCGAGGCCTGGGGCTGTGCCAGCTTTAAGTCCAGGGACTACTGCTTCTTGTGACACTCTCCTATAGGTTTTCCTTTCCTCTCCAACCATGTGTGCTATTCTCTGCAAAGAACGCTGGCTGAGATTTTTTTCCCATGACACTTCCATAGGTACAATAAATACTTGGAAAGGGAATTTCAGAAATCTTAAGGGCTATGCAGGTTAAGATCCTTCATTCATCTACCTAGATGCCTACTCACCTACTCACTCACCGACATGCCCATCCATGTATTTGTATAGACATGTACCTGTAGATTAACTCACCAACTCACTCGCTCATCTGCCTTTTCACCAAGACACTTGTCTATTTAGCCATCCAGCCATTCACCCACACAGTCAACAAGCTGTACATTCATCAACATACCCAATGATTCATCCATCCATTCATCTGCCAATTCATTTAACCACTCATCCAGTCATTGATTCACTCATTCATCCTGCTAGCCATACATACACATGCCTCTCCATTCCCCCACACATTACATATCTATTCATTTATCTACCTATCTATTCACCACCCATCTAGCCATTCAGCCATCCATGCACTCATTCACCAAACCATTCACCCATCTACCCATGCATTCAACAACTCATCCATTTATCCATGTACCAATTTATTTACCCTTTTATCAATCCATGTTGACAGTCAACAAGCCATTTGCTAAGATACCCAATGACTTATCCATCCATCCATCCATCCATCCATTCATTTATCTACCCATTAATTCACCCATCCATCCATCTATCCATCACTGATTTATCTATTCATTCTCCCACACATTGTACACCTATTCATTCATCTACCTATTTACTCACCCATTCATCCATCTTTCTATCCATGCATCCATTCACCAAACCATTCACCTACCTACCCAGGTATTCAACAACTCATCCGTTTCTTCATGCATTTGTTTATCTATCCTTTTAGCCATCCACTCATCCTTCATCCCATCCATTTACTTTTTCACCCCTCCACATATTCATGTACTCACCTATTTACCTATCCATTACTCACTCATTTAGTTATCAAGCCTTCCATTCATCTTCCCAGCCAACCCCCTCCTATCCATTCACTAATTCATTCATCCTCTACCCACCCACCCATTTAGTTATCAATTCAGCCATTCATTCATGGTCGCTTTGGGCCATCCTGATGCTATACTATGAGGATAAGACAAGTCTGCCCCATGAGATCCCAAACTGAGGATATGTTGTCCTTATATGTACCACCAGATTCAGCCCAGACAAGAGCTGACAGAGGGATCACCGCATCTGAACAAGGCACCCTTTTATAGATAAGCAAACAGAAGCTTGCACAGTTAGGGAGGGTGAGGCCAGGACTGCTTGGAGCCAAAGCCAGCTGTCATTTCCGTGGTGACCTTAGCAAGACTTCCGTGGGCCAACCCACAAGAATTCAACTTGGTTAGAGCTCTCATTCTAACTCTTCTCCCCATAGCCCCAACTCAGACTGCCCCCTCTCTCTGTCTCCATCTGCTTCTTCACTCAGCAAGTCTTTATTGAGCATGTATGCCCGGCCTTCGAAACACGGCAGGAAGAAAGCAGGCAGAGTCAGTCCCACATGGAGCTTATGTGCTGGTGCAGGAGACAGGAAGGGGTGGGGGAAGCAAAGGAGCAAAGAAATAGAATAATTTGCTGCAAGTTCGATTCCAAAAGTCTCTGCTCCTCTGTGTTAGGGGCAGGAGTCTTGCCTCCTCTTCCCCCAAGCCCTGGATGCTGAGGAAGGGTACCTCGGCCCCAGACCTAGGAGGTAACAGAGGGGGGAGGGATGGGGAAGCCACCATGTCACAACGAAAGAAAGATACTGCGGCTCTGAAACCCCCTTCATAATTAATAAATGAAGAATATGGTTGTTAATCGATGGAGCTGTGAAGAGAATATTGATTCCAACCTCACGCTATATTTTTTTGTGTGTGCTGCTTAGATTTTTACACCTCATTTAGAACAAGGCTTCCCTGGGGAACTCTTAAAACCAAAAGATATTTGCAAGACTCCAGTGAGGAGGAGGATGTTGGGGCTACGAACAGGGGGTGACTGGGGAAACTGTGGGTGGGGGAAGGCTAAGAAATATCTATCCTCAAAGTTGCCAAATCACTGTGTCTTTCTTCAAAGCTTACATTTGAATATTTGATTAAGGATCAATTATTGTAGATATTGGGAAAGGTCATTGGGCAAATTCACAGGCAGCCGTGGGGAACGTTTCAGGCTGGAGAAAAGAAATCTCGTTATTATTTTATTACTCAAATGCTGCATGTCTATGGTGGTAAAATCATAGTAAAATGAAGTTCATGCACCACAACGACTGAAAATACCCATCTCATCGTTCTGGAGAGAACACTTGTGTGATTTCTCACATGCCCATGTGCATACTCGTGTAAAATAATTGTACAGACATATTAGAGAAGTTTACAAATGTCCTCATACCTTCTCTGCCACCTGCACTGAAAGGTTAGCAGTTCTTTTCATGTATATATGTATATTTTGAGGGTAGCAGTTCTTTCCAATGAAAAAAGTAATATGTCACCGGAATCAGAAATAATTAGAAAATACTAGAAAGTGTAATCAGTAAAATGTAATCATTGGTCATTTCATTTCTTAGAACAGAAATAGCAGTGCTGTCCTTTAAAAAAAAATAAGCTTCTTACTTTGCAATCATTTTAGATGTACAGACAAGTTACAAAGACAGGCACCCCCACCCACGCACCCCCACGTTCCCTGCCACTTCTCTTCACAGATGTTCACTACAACGGAGAAATTAAGGCTGGCCCAGCACTGTATTAAGTGGTGTAGATTGAGTTGGGTTTCCCCAGGTTTTTCAAATCCTCTTTCTGTTTCAGAATGCCACAAAGAGATATAGACCTCTCTGTTTTTGATCCATCATAGTTTGGGTTTTTTTCATGCAGATATACTTGGGGTGATACAAATACACTCATTTTATAAGTGGGGAGTAAATGCTGTTTGTGATATTGTGAACCTTTCTAAGCCAATAGCTATCCATCATTATTACTATTTTTTTTAAGTTCTCTATTTCTTTTCATTCCTTCTTTTAAAAATATTTTTATTCATTATTTTTAGAGAGAGAGGAAGAGGGGAAGTAAAAAAGGGAGAGAAACATCAATGTATGGTTGCCTTTCATGTGCCTCCAGCCAAGGACCTGGCTGGAGACCTGGCTTGCAACCTGGATATGTGCCCTGACTGGGAATCAAACCAGTGACACTTGGGTTTGTAGGTCAGAACTCAATCCACTGAGCCACACCAGCCACAGCTTTTTTAGAATTTTTAATAACTGTATTATGTTTGCTAGTATAACTTAATTAATTATTTTTCTTTTATTTATGGTTGAAGTGAATTCACATAGTATAAAATTAAATATTTTAGATTGTACAATTCAATGTTTTTTTTAAGCATATTCACAGAGTTGTACAACCATCTCCACAATCAAATGCCAGAAAAGACACCCTGTTCATCATCAGCAATCACCCCAATTCTTTTCCCCAGCCCCTGACATCTCACATTCTATCTTCTGGGCATTTCATATAAATGGAATCACACATTGTGTGGCCTTTTAAAAAATGTTTTTTATTAATTGGCTTTAGAGTGAGGAGAAGGGAGAGAGAGAGAGAAACATTGGCTTGTTGTTCCAGTTATTTATGCATTCATTGGTTGATTCTTGTATATGTGCCCTGAATGGGGACAGAACTTACAACCTTGGAGTATCAGGACACCATTCTAACCAACTGGCCTTTTGTGTCTGGCTTTGCTCACTGAGCATCATGTCTTCAAGGTTCACCCAAATAGAGAGTGTCCATGGTTCTGTCCTTCTCATGGCTGAATAATATCCCATTGTCTGGATGGACTACTCTTGTTTATTCATTCATCCATTCATAGACATTTGGGCTATTTCCACCTTTGGCCATTGTGGATACGCTGCTGTGAACACAGGTGTATGCCTATTTGAACACCTGTTTTCATTTCTTTGATGTATATACTAAGGAGTGGAGTTGCTGGGTCATATAGTAATTCTATCATTAAGTTTTTGAATATCCAAATTTATTTAACCAGCAACCCATCCTTAGGTTTTTTGTAATTTTCTCTTTTTGTGAACAATGCTCAGATGAACTTCCTTGTACTAAATCTTCTCTGATGGTTTTGTCAGTTAAAGGTTAGTCACTTGAAAAGAAGCTTTTGAGACTTATCACCAAATGACCTTATTGAAAGTCTGTGCACTTTGTATTCTCACCAGGGGGCAGGAGATACCACATCCATTTTAGCATTTGGCATTGTTTCTTTTTTGGTCTTGCTGATTTAATATATATAACATAGTAAATTATTTTTTAAAAGATTTTATTTATTATTTCCAGAGAGAAGGGAAGGGAGAGAGGCGAAGAGGGAGAGAAACATCAATGTATGGTTGCCTTTCATCTGCCTCCAGCTACAGACCTGGCTGGAGACCTGGCTTGCAACCTGGTTATGTGCCCTGGCTGGGAATCAAACCAACGACCTTTGGGTTCGCAGGCCAGCACCTATCCACTGTGCCACCAGCCAGGGTGTAAATTATTTTTATCGTCACATCTTATTTTGGCTATTTGTCATTGCTGTTCTGCATTGCTTATTTTGAGGTTTTGAGCATTTTTATTTAATTTCATTTTCCTTTATTTGATCATGAAAGTTTTCTTTTATTTGGCCATTTGCTTTTCATTTACTATGATGAAATTTTATTTTACTTTTTAATTATTTTATTGTTGTTCCATTACAGTTGTCCTATTTTTCCCCATTGCTCTCTCCCCTGCCCCACCCTCCCCATCCCTCTTAGTCAATCCCCACCCTGTTGTCCATGTCCATGGTTCATTTGTACTGGTTACTTGTTTTTCATTGGGATTACCTATATTTTTTCCTAACAACTTATAACATCTTTTGATGAATTAAGAATATTAGTTTTGTTCCCCAGCCAGGACACATAACCAGGTTGCAAGCCAGGTCTCCAACCAGGTCTGCAGCTGGAGGCACGTGAAAAAGGCAATCGTACATTGATGTTAAAAAAAAAAAGAATATTAGTTTTGCCTGGCTGGTGGCACAGTGGATAAGGTGCTGACCTGCGAACCGAAAGGTCGCTGATTCAATTCCCAGCTAGGGCACATAACGAGGTTGTAAGCCAGGTCGCCAGCCAGGTCTGTAGCTGGAGGCAGGTGAAAGGCAACTGTACATTGATGTCTCTCTCCCTCTCTGCCTCTCTCCCTACCCCTCTCTCTAAAAATAATAAATAAATTTTTAATTAAAAAAAGAACATTAATTCTGCCATTTGTGTTTTACTATTTTACTAGGTTTCTCACTTGATTTTTTAAAGATTTATTATTTTTAGAGAGAGGGGAAGGGAGAGAGGGAGAGAGACATCAGTGTGTGGTTGCCTTTGACCTGCCTCCAGCTACAGACCTGGCTGGAGACCTGGCTTGCAACCCGGTTATGTGCCCTGGCTGGAAATCAAACCAGTAACCTTTAGGTTCACAGGCCAGCGCCTTACCCCCTGGGGCACCAACCAGGGTCTTGATTTCTATTTTTGACTATGATGTTTTAATATTCACCTTACCTTTATATTTTTTGCCTTCAGTTTCCTGCTAAGAAAGTCTTCTTCATCTCAAATTATATACATTGGACTAACCTCAAATTATTGCTTGTCCTTCCAATATATTTGTGCTTTCATTACTTATGTTTAAAACTTTATACCCCTTTGTCTTTATTTTGCTCTATTTTATTGTCTTTTGCAAGCTTGTCATAAAAGAGTTCAAAAAACACAGAAATGTGTTCAGTGAACATTAAACTTATACTTATTGAGAGCCTATTGAGTGCCACATGCTGTTCTAAATGCTTTTCTCATAGTATCTCATTTAATCCTGTATTGGGGCTCACTGTTTTACAGATCTGGAAACTGAAGCATAGAGATATCAAGCCACTGCTCAAATCACACAGCTAGTTTGCAGTGAACCAGGCTTTGATCCCAGGTGGTCTACTCCCTGCAGCCTGTCAGCCCAGGTTTATTCCCACTTCCCAGACAACAGAAGGAGGTAGACATGTGTAACTTTATACAAACAGGAGCCTAGTGCACATACTGCTTCACATCTTGTTCCCATAGCAACAGATACTGGGAAGCTTTTTGTGTCTGCACATATGTAAGGCAGTCCTGTTCTTTTTAGTGGCTCCATAATATTCCATGTGTGTACACCCTGTTCAGGATATCACTACTCTTGTATTGAGAGGCGCCATGCTGGATAAATTCTGTCTTCCCCTAGACACTCCCTCTGCCCTTTGCCATCCCGTTCTGTGTCTGGGAGGCTGGCCCGTGTGGCTTCTTGCTCCCTGGTTTTCATTTTTGTTTGGCCAATGAGGAGCCCTTTCAGGAGATTGGAGGGCAGGAGGAGAAATTCAAGGAGGTACCTAGCCTTGGGACATTGTGCCATCCCTTGTAGTTTCTCAAGTTGCCCAAACCTTTGTAAAAGAAAAAAAGCAACAAAGATCCCATGAAACTTGCCTCAGTTTTTCAGTGAGCGCACACAGTCTCTTTCCTGCAGAGGCTCTGATTGGTGCAGGATCTATCAGCCATCAGGTGCCATATACTGCTGTGTTAACAGCTGCAATACCTCAATGACACACAGCAGGATGTGTATTTTCTTTTTTATTATTTTCTCTTTTTTGTTTATTCCTTTTCCTCTGCAGGATATATATTATATTGAAATATATAATAGTACACTGAAATACATACATATATATATATATATATATATATATATATATATATATATATATATTGCTCACATGATTGGGTGGTCAACTGGCCAATTTGTTTGGGTTGGCTAGCTGTCCACTGATCTAGCTGGGATGCTCTGGATAACCTCCTGAAAGCAGGGGTAGCCTGGTGTGACAGGCACACCCTAATCTGGTGCCGAATGAATCCTTTTGTAAGATCCACTCCATTTGAATGTGGTCATTACCTGTGACTTGCTTCTAGCACACAGATTATGGCAAAGGCTGAGAGATCTTACAGATGTAATGAAGGTCCCTACTCTGTTGACTTTGAGTACATGAAAAGGGAGCTCACCCTGGGTGGACCTGACCTAATGAGGTGAACCCTGATGAAAAGAGGGCCTAGGCCTTCTCAGTTCAAAGACTTCCAGCAGCTGAGATTCTCTCTCAGTTGCTGACTTTGAAGAAGCAAGGTGCCCTGAATCCTACAGCAGCAAGAAACTTAATTCTACCAACAACCACATGAGCTTGGAGGAGGTCTCCATGCTGCAGAAAAGAATACAGCCCAAATGACAGACTCGACTATTCCCCAAAATCTGGCTTAGAGAAATTGCAAGGTAGTAAATGGGTGTTTTTTAAGACCTTATTTATTTATTTTTAGAGAGAGGGGAAAGGAGGGAGAAAGAGAAAGAGAAAAACATCTATGTGAACAGTTGTCTCTTATATGTGCCCTGACTGGGCATGGAACCCACAGTCTAGGCATGTGCCCTGACCAGGAATCTAACCAGTGACCGTTCACTTTTTGGGATGATGTTCAACCAACAAGCCACACCAGCCAGTGTTAAGTGGGTGTTGTTTAAGCTGCTAAGTGTGTGGCCATTTGTTATGCAGCAATGGGTAACTCCTACATCATAGCATGGTGAGGACAGGTATTCTGTGTTGTTAAGGTTGATTCAGGTCTCTGCTATGGGCACAACTGCTAAGATCACGTTGGATACAGCAAGTCACAAGATTGAGGCCAGGGGTTTGATATACCCCTCCCTTTCACTTTGAAGGAGGGATTGAATATTTGAGGCCCATTTTATTAATACAATCAATTTACCACAGTGGAGACCCTGATTGATATAGATATATAGATTTTTTTCCAATTAAAAAATGTCAAAGAATCCTGCCATGAACATCTTACAATAATCTCTGCATGGTTGTAAAAGTCTGTGGGCCCTGGGAGTGGCTTTTCTTCGGTATAAGAAAATAAGCAGGCAACCCACTTCGTTATATTTGTATGGTATCCATACATGCCAATAGAAAAGAAGATACCTAAGTTGTACTTGAACTTATTATGTAGTCTGGTTAGCTTAATTCTTTGCAAATAACAAGCTTTACCACCATCACTCTGCTCTTTAAATCCTGGCACATGAACTTGAGAATAATTTTATCCAGTTCTCCTTCATCCTGTGGGGGCAAAATCTGACTGTGATATTGATCGGTATTGAAATAAAAATATAGCCCTGGCTGGTGGCACAGTGGATAGGGCACCACCGGCCTGCAAATCCAGGGGTCGCTGGTTCAATTCCCAGTTGGAGCGCATGGCCAGGTTGTGGGGCAGATCTCTGGCCAGGTCTGTGGCTGGGGGCAGGTGAAAGGCAACCATACATTGATGTGTGTGTGTCTCTCTCTGCCTCTCTCCCTTCCCCTCTCTCTGAAAATAATAAATAAAATATTTATATATATATATATATATATATATATATATGGACTCATCTTTACATTATTGAGTATATTCACCCATCAATTGGGACATCTCTCCATTTTATTTCATGTCATTTTTGTTCTTCAATAATTTTGTCCTTAGTAATGTTCTGTATATGTTCTGTTTTTTTCCCCTTGGAATCCTTTTAAGTTTTTTAAGTTTCTGTTCTTATTGTTTTTGTGAACGAATTTTTAAAAATATATGTCCTCACTAGTATTGCCAGTCTATGGAAAGCTATTATTGATTTTGTATTTTTACACTATAACCATCTTGAATACCCTGATGGTTCTTCGTACATTATCTTGAGGTTTCCGTGACACAATGACATCACCCAAAAATAAGGAGTGAATTTGCTTTCTTTCTTTCTTTTTTTTCTTACTCTATCCTTGTTTTTTGGGGGGGATTCTTCTTTTTTTAATGATTTTATTTATTATTTTTAGAGAGAGGGGTAGGGAGAGAGGCTGAGAGGGAGACAGACATCATTGTATGGTTGCCTTTCCCTTGCCTCCAGCCACAGAGCTGGCTGGAGACCTGGCTTGCAACCTGGTTATGTGCTGGGGAATCGAACCAGCAACCTTCAGGTTCACAGGCCGGCACCTTATCCACTGTGCCACCAGCCAGGGCTAAATTTGCTTTCTTATTGGTACTGTAAGAAATTACACTGACTTGAACGCCCCTATAGGAAACTGATTTAAGAGTTCCCTCTCTTATTATTAGTCTGAGCTATTTGGTTATCTTACCTTATTGAGTTGGCTAGCATTTCCAAGGTGGCTTAAACTATGTTGATGATATTGATGAAGCACTATCAGCAAAAGGCATTGACAGGGAGGCTTTATGGAAAAGAGATAAGGGGGCAAATCCCACTTATAAGGACTATAATGTCCCAACCCAGTCATCACTCTTATTGTGCCATGGAATTTAGAGATTTTGGGAAATTCACTTGGTGCAGCTTTTGGTGTTCAGTGCAGACATCATGCCCAACTCTCTTCTCCCACATGAACACCTGTACCTCATCAAGGGACATGCTAGTCACCAATGAAAAAGCAGGGAACATTATAGAGCCTCTTTCTTCAAGATTTCTACAAAGGTTTTGTGTGGTGAATAACAGTGGCAGCTGACATGCCCATTTCTTTTTCCTCCCATTGTACCTACAATTTCTGTCAGATGTGCTTGGCATTTACTGCCAGGGACTTTGATTTATCTCCACCAATCCATTTAGATGGTGGAGCAGATGAAGAGTTTCTAATGCCGACTAACTTCTGCCACCTTGGAATCAGCCTGAATTGATTATGGCTTTTTTCCTCTAAACATCTCTGGGTTCACTTGGATGAGCATTTACTTAGTACATTTGCATCCTTCGATGAGTTAGTTGCCTGTAGATTCTTTTGTCATTTTGTTCTTGGCAAGTTTGGTATTGGGGTCTGCTGGTGTGTAAACTAATTGGGGGCAGCCATAACAAGGTGCTACGAATCAGGGGGCTTAAGAAAACAGAAGTCAGCCCTGGCTGGTGGCATAATGGATGAGGCACTGGTCTGCAAACCCAAAGGTCACTGGCTTGATTCCCAGCCAGGGCACATAACCAGGTTGCAAGCCAGGTCCCCATCCAGGTTTGCTGGAGGCAGGTGAAAGGCAACCATACATTGATGTCTCTCTCCCTCTCTGCCTCTCTCCCTTCCCTTCTCTCTGGAAATAATAAATAAAATCTTTATTTAAAATAAAAAGTTTATTCGCTCAAGATTCTGAAGCCAAAAGTCTAAGATGTAGGTAGTAGCATGGCTGGTTCCTTTTGGAAGCTCTGAAGGAGAATGTGGTCCATATCCTTCTTTCAGCCTCCAGTGGCTTCAGCAGTCCTTTGTGTTCCTTTGGTTGGGACAACATAACTCAGACATCTGCCTTGTCATCCATCACATTGCCATCTCTCTGTGTGGCTCTCTGGGTCTTCACATGGCCTTCTAATAAGAACACTTGTCATTGGGTTTGGGGCTCACTTTACTCCAGTCTGACCTCCTCTTAACTTAACTAACCACATCATCAAAGACCCTATTTACAAATAAAATCCTATTCTGAAGTGCTGAGTGGTCATTAATGAGAGGGCATAGGACATTAGTCACCTCAGTATGGGTAACTCATTTTTCCATGCTTTGGGATGGTCAAAAAAGAATCAAGTTCATGTCACCTTTCTTTAACCTTAAAGAAACTTATTTGTTGGGAGGAAGGGGTGGGTGGGGAGGGGGACAGAGGGGAGCAAAAAAGGGATGGATGTAATACAACAACAATAAAATTAAAAAAAAAAAAAAGAAACTTACTTGTTAAACCATTTGGATCTGGCATCATCTCTTTTTTCCTAATATTTTTTTAATTAAAAAATGATTTTATTTATTTATTTATTTTTAAAGATTTTATTTATTATTTTCAGAGGGAGGGGAAGGGAGAGAGGCAGAGAGGGAGATAGACATCAATGTATGGTTGCCATTCACCTGCTTCCAGCTACAAACCTGGCTGGAGACCTTGCTTGCAATCTCGTTATGTGCCCTGGCTGGGAATCAAACCAGCCACCTTTGGGTGTGCAGACTGGCACTTTATCCACTGTGCCACCAGCCAGGGCAATTTTCTTTATTATTTTGAGTTGGGGAAGAGAGGGAGAAAGAGAGGGAGAAAAACATCAACAGGTGGTTGCTTCTCACAGGCCCCACCCGGGGTCCTGGCCTGCAACCCAGGCATGTGCCCTGACTGGGAATCGAACCAGTGACCCTCTGGTTTGCAGGCCAACCCTCAATCCACTAAGCTACACCATCCAGGGCTTTCCTCATATTTTTAAATAATTGAAATGAAATTCACCTAACACAATTAGCCATTGCAAAGTGCACGCACAGCTCTGTGGCACTTAATATATTCACGCAACCATTCCCTCTCTCTGGTTTCTATTTCTTTCTTTCTTTTTTCTATTTCTTTTTTATACTGTGACACTCACAGAGCACTCCACTTCTCATCACCACATGTGAGGAGGTTTTGTCCCCAGCACCTACTGCATGTCCTAAATTTAACTCAACTCTGATACCATCTACCCCGATATAAAGTCAGACCCCACAGCCGCAGGGGACATGCAGTTCCACAAGACTGTCCCCAGTTCAGATGTCAATCCAAAGTCCAGGTTGTCACCTGTATAAATGGAGATATCCATGAGCTCCTCCTCAAGTTCAATTAATTTGTTAGGAAAACTCCAAATTACCTCATTAACATAAAATCCACTGTGGTTAAAAGGGCCTATTATGAATGACAAAAGACCTCATTATCTCTCTTATTATTTAGGAGAAGCCAAGGTTTTTTGAGCACTGTGCCGGGAACAGGGGTGAAGACCAAGTATATATTTCTTATTATAAATCACAATATTGCATCTCTCCCATTGAAAACCCTGTCCCGATCAGCAGCTGCCCTCATCTCCCTCCTCAGCCGCTGAAAACCACTAACCCACTTTGTGTCTCTGTGGATTTGCCTGTTCTGGGCATTTCACATAAAATAGAATCATACACTATGTGGCCTTTTGTCTTTTAGCATCATGTGTTCAAAGTCCATCCACGTTGTAGTAAATGTCAGTGAGTAATATATGTATCACATTCACTTATCCATTGATGCATCAGTGGACATTTGGGTTTTTCTCCCACATTTTGTCCATTGTGAATATTCTGCTATAAACATTCATGAGCAAGTATTTGTTGGAACACCTCTTTTTCATTATTTTAGATATAGACCTATGGCATTATCTTAAGGCAGTGATTTTCAACCAGTGTGCTGTAAGAACTTTTAAAACACGCAATACCTGGCTATTTAGTAAGGAGCACTGACCTCTTCTCCCTTAGATTGTCAAATAAAAAAATAACAACAGCCAACACAGCAATAGCCATCTGGAG
This sequence comes from Noctilio leporinus, assembly GCA_004026585.1. Taxonomy (NCBI): domain Eukaryota; kingdom Metazoa; phylum Chordata; class Mammalia; order Chiroptera; family Noctilionidae; genus Noctilio; species Noctilio leporinus. The sequence continues at coordinate 18,871 of PVIW01014653.1, forward strand.
TGAATGCCCTGTCTTGAACAGTAACTGTATAGGTCATATAATAGAGTTGCATAACAAAGTTGCATCTGATCGGTTAATTCTTGGTGCCAGAAATCCTTGTATATTAATGTAAGCACCTGATTTTTTAAAAAGTCACTTTGGAGCAAAAAATGTAGGTAATTGCCACTATTTATTTTGCAAATAAATCAAAATTATGCCTATTTTCATCAACTTAGCAAAAAATATATATTTTGGCTTGCCAAAGAATTTTAGTAATTATTTCATGTGTGTCACGACATGAAAAAGGTTGAAAATTGTCACCTTAAGGCAAAGTTCTATCATGTTTTTCTTTGTGTTCTGCTTTTGGGGTCAATTTTGGTAATGTATATTTTTCCTAGAAAATCATCCCTTACATCCTGTTCATTAGCAAAGAGTCCAACCACATTTGTCTTCACACAGCTAAATACCATTAGTATTTATAGTTTCATAGCCTCTTTAATTCCTAGTTTTCATTGGTATTTCTTCTCTATTTTTCTTTTCTTTTAAATTTTAAAAATATTTTATTTATTATTTTTTAGAGAGAGGGGAACGGAAAGAGAGGCAGAGAGGGAGGGAGACATCAATGTATGGTTGCCTTTCACCTGCCTCCAGCTACGGACCTGGCTTGCAACCAGGTGCTATGTGCCCTGGCTGGGAATCAAACTGGCAGCCTTTGGGTTTTCAGGCTGGCACCTTGTCCACTGTGCCACCAGCCAGGGCCACTTCTCTATTTTTCTTGATCACACATTCCTGTTTATCTATTTTAGAGTGTTTTTATTTTTCAAAGATGTAGCTGAGGGATTTACTTATTAATGCTGCTTTTCTCCCCTTTTCTAAGTCATTAGTTTTGGTTTTTACCTTTACTTGGTCTTCTGCTTTCATTAGTTCTGTTTTGGGGTTGTTTTCTCCTTGAATTGCTAACTTTATTCACATTCAGTTTTTTTCTGAAGCAATGAAAGCATTTAGGCAATGGATTTGTACCCAACCATCACCCATATATTTTCATGAGGAGAATTCCTTTCATCATTATTTCTAAAATACCCTGGACTTTTTTGACCCCCCAAATTTATTTTTTTAATACTTTAAAATTTTTATTTCATTTTATTTATTGTGGTTGACAAACATGGCCAACACTCTTTCCACTCTTAGAAATGTATTAAGGTTTTCTTTGTGGCCCAATAAGTGGCTGCCTTTTGAAATGTCTCATTGGTCTCTGAAAGAAATTCTGTCCTCTGTCTTAACAGAGTTAGATGTGCCTATTAGCTGGATCTCATTATTTTTCTGTTTATTCCTTTGACAAGTACTGGGAGGGGTAGCTTAAAACCTCTTATGAGGCATCTGCCCACTTTTTTCTATATTTCTAAAGCTGTTCCCTTTGTGTAACAGCTTTGAGCATTCTTTGGCACATTTAGGTTCCTGACAGTTATGTTTCCATTTGCATTATATTCTTAACAATAATAAATGGGCTTCCTTACACATTCCATTCTTTTTATCTTGAATTTGTTTTTGTCTCAGAATCATGGCCCTTCCTGCATTTGGAGCCTTCATTTGCCTGGTGTAGCTTTATCCATTCTTTTGCTTTTTAAATATACTGTATTAAAAAAAAAAGATTTTATTCATTATTTTTAGAGAGAAGGGCAGGGAGTGAGGAGGAAAGGGAGAAAAACATCAAATGGTTGCCTTTCATCTGCTTGCATCTGGGGACCTGGCTGGAGACCTGGCTTGCAACCTGGTTATGTGCCCTGGCTGGGAATTGAACCAGTGACCCTTAGGTTCCTAGGCCAGCACCAATCCACTGAGCCACACCAGCCAAGGTTTAAATATATTGTATTTTTAAGAGTAGTTTTATGTTCACAGCAAAAGCATGTGCAAAATAAGAGATTTCCTATTTATCCCCTGCCCTGCACACACACACACACACACACACACACACACACAGCCTCCCCCATTATCAATATCCCCAGCAAGGCTGGTGCATTTGTTACAATTGATGAACCTATACTGATACATCACCCAGAGTCCACAGTTTACATTGGGGTTTGCCCTTGGTGTTGGATAGTTTATGGATTTGGACAAATGTATAATGTCATGTACTCATCATTTTAGAGTCATACAGAACATTTTCGCTGCCCTAAATATCTTCCTCCTCCTTATGTCACTGGAAATCGTGGATCTTTTTATTGTGTCCATAGTTTTGCCTTTTCTAAAATGTTATATAGTTGGAATCATACTTCACGTAGCCTTTTCAGACTATAATATGCGCTAAGTCATTTATGTATATTCATATAGCAATACACTTAAGGTTCTTTCATATTTTTTCATTTATTGAGTAGCTCATTTATTTTTAGTGTTGAATAATATTCCATTGTCTGGATGTACCACAGTTATTTATTCATTTGCCTACTGAAGGACATCTCTGTTACTTCTAAGTGTTGCCAATTATGAATAAAAGTGCCATAAACATTGTGTACAGATTTTTGTGTAGGCATACATTTTCAGTTCTTTGGATAGATACCAAGGAGCATAATTGCTAGGTCCTATTGTAAGAGTATGTTTAATTTCGTAGGAAACCACCAAACTGTCTTACAAAGTGGCTGCACCATTTTGCATTCCCATCAGCAATTCTTGTTGCTCCCATCCGCATCCTCACTAGCATTGGTATTGACTATGTTCTTATTTTGGCCTTTCTAATAGGTATGTGGTGGTATGCCTTTGCTATTTTATTTGCATTTCCCTGATGAAATGTGATATCCTATGATTATTTGTCACCTGTATGTCTATCTTCTCTGGCGAGGTGTCTGTTGAGGTCATTGGTATATTTTATAAAAGAATTTATTTATTTATTTTTAGAGAGAGGGGAAGGGAGGGAGAAAGAGAGGGAAAGAAACATCAATATGTTGTTGCCTCTTGCATGTCCCCAACTGGGAATCTGGCCCACAATCCAGGCATGTGCCCTGACTGGGAATCGAACCAGTGACCCTTTGGTTTGCAGGTTGGTGCTCAATCCGCTGAGCCATACCAGCCAGGGCCTTTGGCACAATTTTAAATTGGGTTTAATTTTTTTGTTGTTGAGTTTTAAGAGTTCTTTGCATATTGTGGATGACAGTCCTTTATCAGATGTGTCTTTTGCAAATATCTTCTTCCATCCATGGCTCATCTTCTTATTCTGTTGACAGTACCTTTCACAGAGCAGAAGTTTTTAGTTTTTATTTTTTCATTAAAAGATTTTACTTATTTATTTTTAGAGATAGAGGAAGGGAGAGAGAGAGAGGGAGAGAGAAATATCAATGTGTGGCTGACTTTCCGCATCCCCAACAGGGGACCCAGCCACAACCCAGGCATATGCCCTGGCTGGGAATCGAACCAGTGACCCTTTGGTTCACAGGCGAGAGTTCAATCCATTGAGCCACATCAGCCAAGGCAGAAGTTTTTTGTTTGTTTGTTTGTTTGTTTTAATTTTATTGTTGTTGTATTACATCCATCCCTTTTTTGCTCCCCTCTGTCCCCCTCCCCACCCACCCTTTCCCCCCAAAGTCAATCCCACCTGTTGTCCATGTCCATGGTTCCTTTATACTAGGTTCTTGTCTAAGCTGCTCCCCTTCTTTGCCTCTGCCTCCC
>PVIW01014654.1:0-22499 GCA_004026585.1 Noctilio leporinus
GGGGAGGGAAGGAGGGGACTGAAGTGAGAAAGAGTAAAAATTAGTGCTATTTGCATATCAAAATCATTTATTCAGATTCAAAACTGCATCAAGGCTAAAAGCTCACCTGTTGACCCAGCTCTATATTTATATACACTGGAGTTCTGTGCCCAGGAAAGTGTGGTATACAGATCGGAAGGGGAGGGGAGGCTTTCTTGAACTAAGCCTTTGCTAGCTCCTTTGCTTGCTCCTCACTGCCTAGGGCAGGAGTTGGCAATTCACAGCCCATAGCCTAATTTTGTAAATAATGTTTTACTGGCAAGCTGTTACATTCATTTGTGGACATGTTGTCTATGACTACTACAAAAACAGCAGTCTACTGGTTGTGACAGAGACCATAGAGCCTGCCAAGCTTAAAATATTACCTGGCTCTTGGCAGAGAAGGTACACTGATGCTCAAGTATAATTAATCAAGACTGTTTAGGCATGCCTTTCTGGTAGTGTGCATGCTGTCCTCAAAAAACCATTGTCAAGGTAGACGATGATATTAGCTCCAGGAAAGATGGGGTCAGAGAGGTTAATGAATTATCAGTCAGCAATCAAACAGATGAGAAATGACAGAGCCAAGTTTGCAGTCCTTGTCTGACTTCAAAGCTTATTCTTGGAACCAGTAAATTAGGGTTTTTTAATCAGCCCCTCTCTGAGACATTACTCTCATCTCAAAAATCCAATACTCCAACATACTCCAAAGGCTTCAAGGTTTTGGAGAGTAATTTGTACTGTTATATTTTTTAATGGGTTTTTTTAATTTATGGAGATTAAAAGAGGACCCAGGTTTTTCAAGATTTTTTAAAATTTTATTGTTGTTATATTACATCCATCCCACTTTTTTTAAATTTTGTTGTTGTATTACATCCATCCCCGTTTTGCTCTCCTCTGTCCCCCTCCCCACCCACCCATTCCCCACAAAGTCAATCCCACCTGTTGTCCATGTCCATGGTTCCTTTATACTAAGTTCTTGTCTAAACTGCTCCCCTTCCTTGCCTCTGCCTCCCCCTTCCCCCTGACCACTGAAGGCCTATTCACTGTATTCATATATTTGGTTCTGTTTTGCTTGTTGTTAGTTTTGTTCATTATTGTCCTGTAATGGGTGAGATCATATGGTATTTGTCCTTCATTGACTGACTTATTTCACTAAGCATAATACTCTCCAGTTCCCTCCATGTTGTTACAAAGGGTACAAGTTCCTTCTTTCTTTCTGCCATATAGAATTCCATTGTGTAAATGTACCAAAGTTTTTTGATCCAATCACCCACTGATGGGCACTTGGCTATTGTAAATAGTGCTGCTATGAACATAGGTGTGCACAGGTTCTTATGAATTGGTGTTTCAGGATTCTTTGGGTATAGTCCAAGTAGTGGAATTGCTGGATCGAAAGGCAGTTGCATTTTTAGTTTTTTAAGGAAACCCCATACTGTTTTCCACAGTGGCTGCACCAGCCTACATTCCCACCAACAGTGCACAAGGGTTCCCTTGGCCCCACATCCTCGCCAACACTTACTGTTTGTTGATTTGTTGATGATTGCCAGTTTTTCAAGATTTTTAACTTTCCAGAACATTAAAATGTATCTGAACTACATGTATCAATGAGGTACAATTTTATTGTTATTAAAAGCCAAGCTCTCTGTCCCAATCCAAGGTGAAAAGTACTGCTAAGAGGGCATAGGGAAGGCAGGCGTGAAAGGTGCTTGCTGTTCCTCAGCGCTCTTTCTCTTTCTCTCTCTCTCTCTCTCTCTCTCTCTCTCTCTCTCTCTCTCTCTCTCTCTCTCTCTCTCTCTATCTCTGTCTATCTCTCTCTCTCTCTCTCTCTCTGCTGTCCTCACTAAATTGTATCATGCTGGGAAGAGAACAGTACTGAAATTGAAAAATGAGGCACCAGCTAAGGAACTGATCACAACACTCAAAGTAAAAGAAAAATCACTCATGGACAACAGGTGGGATTGACTTTGGGGGGAATGGGTAGGTGGGGAGGAGGACAGAGGGGAGCAAAAAGGGGATGGATGTAATACAACAACAATAAAATTTAAAAAAAAGAAAAAGAAAAATCACTAACTTTATAAAAGACCTCTTCTTGTCAATGATGACTTCTGAATATTCACAAGAGTGGACTTAAAATAGCAGTATGCCCCTTGGCTAGTTTGAAAACCATCCTGACACAAAAGCTTGCTGAGGGTTCTTAGAATGGCTATTGTTCTCATTTATGACAGCTTGTGAGACCCCAGAAGAGCCCTGGAAAACCTAGAGGAAGATGTGCGGAGGTCCAGCAGGAAGCAGCTGCAGAAAATCATGAGACTTTCGCCCAGTGTCCTTTATAAGATTATAAAGGGTCCATAGTCTAAAAGAGGGAAATTGTAACAGGACAGGAGGAGGCCATCCCCAAATTCCCCACAGCCCTTGGTTTTGGGGACTAGGAAAAGGAAATAATATAGCTTTCAAGGTACTCTGCGTATCTATGGCTCCCAGTTTCTCAGTTATGCAGATAGTTGTGGTCACTGCCTTGCACCAGGGACATGGGAGGAACTTTGACCATAGTCGTGGAGAGCTCACGGGGCCTGCCTGAGATTCCTGTGGGTGGTCATGATCGGCCACCCTACCCACTGCGTCACAGGCCAAGGTTAGAATGTTTTTTTGTGTGTGTGTGATTTTTATTTTTATTTATTTTTTGTTTTCAGATCCCAGTGAGATGGGAAGTTATAATTTTTTTTTTAATTTTATTATTGTTGTATAAGGTTAGGATTTAAATGAAAAGTGGCAGTCATCTGGGATGCAGGCCCATGGGGTTTGAGAGACTTGACCAGCCTGCCATGAGGTCAAGTATGTAAGGAGGTGCCACTCGGTTCTGGCAAGAGCCATGGAGAACACTGTAACCTGGGCTGGACCTCCCCAAGCAGGCGTGAATGGATGGCAGCTACCAGGAATGTGGAGCTGTGGGAAATACTGAGCCATGGACTTCTATTTTCCAAGAGGGAGACTGGTACCTCTAACCTGGCAAAAGGGGAGGCAGGACTGTGTGCTTGTGGGTGTTTTAGAGGGAGGTGGACTTAACAGCAGGATTCGGCAATTAATCTAAATCTGTATAACCTTCAAGTAAACAATTCCTTTCCTTTTCACCAAAAAAAAAAAAAAGTTGATTAGGATTAAGAGAACTGAAAAAAAGGCTCGTTAAGGAAGTAATAATAAAGTAGCAATGATGAAATGGTGGGAATGAATCCAAATGTAAAGGGAGTGGCAATTTGCTGCAGTGTAAATTATTGGACAAAAAAAAAGGTAACATGGACAACAGATGGGATTGACTTTGGGGGGAATGGGTGGGTGGGGAGGGGGACAGAGGGGAGCAAAAAGGGGATGGATGCAATACAACAACAATAAAATTTTAAAAAAAAAGGTAAGAGCTATTCAAACTTTTTTTATAGTGAAGTAAGACTAATTCTCAATCTAATGTTTTAAATTACAGTATACTAAATACATTTTTACAATTTCATTTACATTTTAACTAACCAGAACAATAATTTTCCCCATTAATTATTAAGGAATGGTTACTCTAAATTGCTGTTTTTATGGCCCTATACTATCATGCAAAGCAAGGAATGCCTGTAACTCAGAACTGCCTACTTAAGGGAAAATTAATTTTGATACAGGTAAGTAGTTGAGTGTTAAGTTATTTGGGGAACAGTCTACATATCAATACTAAAATATTTCAAGTTCAAAAAAATGTTTCAATACTGTAAACCTTTTATTGTTCAGACTATGCATTCAAATGTATTCAATTTAGCAAAAATCTTACTCTGTATAAAACACGAATGTATATAAATATATAAACAAAGTTGATTAGGATTAAGAGAACTAAAAAAGGCTCCTTAAGGGAGTAATAATAGAAAAGGTAGAGAAACACTGGTTAAGACTACATTTTTTAGAAATTGAAACAATGTTGAAATTTGTATGGGGAGATGGTAATTTCTCTTTTTAAGAACAAGTACTTGTTATTCTGTCTAAAATATTTCATCATCTAAAAAAAAAATTGATTAGGATTAAGAGAACTAAAGAAAGGATCCTTAAGGTATTAATAATAAAGTAGCCATGCTGAAATGGTGGGAATGAATCCAAATGTAAAGAGAGTGGCAATTTGCTGCAGTGTAAATTAGTCAACGGCATTTTTTTTTTAATTGAAATCCACATTTATTAATGAGAGATATATACACAAAAGTTAAAACATTTAGTGAAATCTTGGATTCACAGATTATTTCCAGTATATAAAGAATATTCAGTTATTTTACACATGAAACATTTCAGTAATCAGTCTACATTATAAGAAAACTTAGAAAGCTAAAGATGAAACAAAAGACCTCAACTATCCAAAATGTGCTTTGCCAACAAGGCATTTCCTAGTACCATGTATAAGAAACAACCCCCCCCCCCCAATTTTTTTTTTTTTTTTTTTTTTTCTGCAGAACATTTCCGGCTTTATTCGACGGACAACACTTTCTTCTTTAATCTGCTCAGCCGCCTCCCCACTGGCACCCTGCGTCCTTGGCTCACGGGGATCCTCCTTATGATGAACCATGTAGAGATTGGTTCAATCTAATCAGCTCTACTACAAATAAGAAACTACCCTAGCAACACTTTTAAGAGTAGAATGCGAAGTTAAAAGTGCACACTGTGAAAATTGCCGTGGCTGTGGGAGGCGGGTCAGTGGTGAGTGTGACCTTGGGTGACAATTTATAACACAGGGCACTGAGCAGGGAGGGAAGGAGAGCAGGGCGGGGCGGGGCCGGGGGCGGGGCGGGGGTGGGGCCGGGGGCGGGGCCGGGGGAGGGCGGGTTGTGTGATTGCTAGATGACCATATTATTTTACAAACTAAGAAACTAAGGGCATATATCAAAGGTGAAAGAGAATGATGGGTCCTTGGCTTCTGAGTGCAATCATGGGCAAAGCTGTTAGCAAGTATGTGATTTCATGGATGCTTTCCAGTAAGCTTTTGGGATCTACCTTCTTCACTGCTTCCATGGAGATGGGTAGCAGCAGGTTCCCAAAGGTTCCTGAGAATAAAGTGACTTCTTGAAGAGCTGTTAAGAACCACACATCGAAGCCCCGGCTGGTAACACAGTGGATAAGGCATTGGCCTGAGAACCCAAAGGTTGCTGGTTTATTCCCCAGCCAGAGTATATAATCAGGTTGTAAGCGAGGTCTCCAGACAGGTCTGTAGCTGGAGGCAGGTGAAAAGGACAACCATACATTCATGTCTCTCTCCCTCTCTGCCTCTCTCCCTTCCCCTCTCTCTAAAAATAATAAAATAAACTCTTTTACATAAATAAATAAAAGAACCGCACTCTGCCCTGGCCAGTGTGGCTCAGTTGATTGGAGTGCCATCCCATGAACCAAGGGTTGTGGGTTGGATTCCAAGTCAGGGTACATGTCCAGGTTGCTGGTTTGATGTATCTCTTTCACATTGATACCACCCCCTCTCTTAAAAAAAAAAAAAAAAAAGGCAATGAAAAATGTCCTTAGATAAGAATTAAATACATATACACACATCCCCTGGTATGTCAGGCTGGGGTCACTGGTGGTGGCTTACATAAACTTTAATCACATAGTTCTTCCAAAAGTTTGTATAAGCTATTATTTCCCTATATTAAAACCACTAAGTGCCCTGACTGATATGGTTCAGTAGGTTCAGTTCCTGGTTGGGACATATGCGAGAGGCAACTGATCAATGTTTCTCTCCACATTGATCTTTTTCTCCCTCTCTTTGTTCTTCCCTTCTGCTACCTCTAAAAATAAATAAAATATTTAAAAAAATAAAACTTACTAAACCCTATATATAAGGTCTATCCAGAGAAAGTCTAGCAATTGCTAATATAACAAGAATGGTTTGTGCGACATCAATGTAACTTCACAACCAAGGAGAGTGGACTGGAATGCACATGCGTGAACAATGACAACTTCACTGTACTAGTCAATGGGGGTGGTAGACACCGCTGAATGATCATGTGTACTGTGTAGCCATCACATTCATCAGATTCATTGACTAAGCAGGGCAATGAATCTGCATCAGATTTTGCATTAAGTCTGAACATTCCTCAATAGAAACTGTTAAGATGATTCAAAAGGCCACAGATATGGGCAACTGGTGATTTGCAGCTTTATTGTGACAGTGCATTCACCACTGCATCACATCTCATGCAGAGTTTTTTGGTGAAATATCAAATCACTCGTGACAGCCCCACAACAGACCAGATTTGGGTGTCTGAATCTTCTGGCTTGTCCCAAAATTAAAATCGCCTTTGAAGGGAAGAGATTTCAGACCACCAATGAGATTCAGGAAAATATGAAGAGGCAGCTGATGGTGATTGGGAGAACTGTAAGATCTCCAAGGTGCCTGCATCGAAGAGGACTGAGGCATCATTGTCCTATGTAAAATGTTTCTTATATCTTGTATCTTCTTCAATAAATGTCTTTATTTTTTTATACTACCTGGCTGGATACCTTCTGGATAGACCTCTTATATATAGCAGCTTCTGTTTTGTTTCATTTTGTTTTTGTTTTTGCTTTGTTTTGTTTTCTTAATGAAGCCTGAGGGATAGTTTTAGGTGCCAGAAAATTGTGTCTCAGATCTGAACAGGTTGGAAGATAATCACAGTCCAAGGCATATTGTGGCAAAGTCTTTAGTTCTCAATTGTACATTTCCTAGAATCAAGTGCTAAAGATAGCCAGCTTTGGAGAGAGTGACTGATTCATAGAATGTTATGATGGAGTGAAGATTTTAAGAACTATTTTAACAGCTATTCCTCACTGCACTCTAGATTTTAGTGAAAGAGAAAGACAAGCTTAGTACTTTAATTTTTTGTCTCCAGGCATGCATTGGCAAAGAGAGCTTCTTTGAGTATCTTACAGGAATCCTGCCCCCCCCCCTCCCTCGCCGCTCCTCAGAGCCAAAAAGCCAAAATTTAGGAAAACAAACCCAGGTTTGAACAGTGAAGGTGGATGAATTATAATACAAATAGAAATTATAGCCTTGCCAAATATCTTATGTAAAGTTAGGCTATGAGCCCTGGCTGCTGGCACAGTGGATAAGGTCCCAGCCTGCAAACCTAAATGTTGCTGGTTCAACTACCCAGCCAGGGCACATAACCAGGTCTCTAGCCATGTCCATAGCTGGAGGCAGGTGACAGGCAACCATACATTGATGTCTCTCTCCCTCTCTGCTTCTCACCCTTCCCCACCTCTCTCCCTTCCCCTCTCTCTAGAAATAATAAATAAAATCTTAAAAAAAAAAAAAAAGAGAGACTCTCTTTACTTTAAAAAAAATAAAGTTAGGCTATGGATCAGGAAAGAAATAGTCTCTGGTTTTGGAATGGGATCAAAGGGAACAGTCCTGTGATTTTGAAAAATCCCATATCCCAGTAAACCTCCCATGGCTTCCTCCCAGCCTGAGTAGTTGAGCCAATCCCCCTACCTAGAGACCATGTGATAATCTCACCTGAAGTAGTTACCTTTCAGGGATATGCTGATCCTTTCACAGATATACAGTGCCCGCACGCCTGTCAGAGCTTCTACACATGTGATTAAAATCTGTAACACTTACAGATTTACTTAAGACCACAACAGGAAAAGCCCTAACTCTGATCTCAAAGGAGGTGACATATGTATTAATATAATTGCAAACTTTTCTGGTTTATGTTGAGTCAAACCTGAGAAATGTGTATTGGAATAGATTCTTGGGGCAAACTATTTCTCAAATTATCCACAAGGCTGCCAGATGTGAGTGGGGTCCTAGTGAGAGACGACTGCAGCAGACCTGGGCGAGCTACTGGTCCAAATGTTTGATACAGGGACCATATGTCTTAGCAGATCCACTGGGGTCATTAGCAGGCCATGATAGCAGATCACACAGGCATGATTCCTTAGGATTTGGGAACACAATCACCATTTCTTATTTTGATAACTTTTTTCTTTAAAAAATATATGTGTAGCTTCTGGCTTGCTAATGGGCTCTGGTATTCTATATGCCCAAAATGCATATTAATAGCTGGGTCTTCTTTAAGTTACTGAACTGCAAAAACAACTCCTGGAAAAAGACAGCTCCTCTTCATCATCAAGTGTAAAATCAGGCTCCAGCAAGTCCTAAAGGCACAAGTAAGTTGCTTAAACAAGCAGCTCAAAATCTATTCCACCTTCTCCTGCACAGAACCCTTTCTCCTAACCCACACTGACAGTTCAATACAGTTAACTGAGAACCAAAATATGTGAGCCACATTTTCAAATGACTCTACATTATTTTGGCATACTCTGAGGTGGCCAACTGCAGTACTACAGCCTCACCTAGAGATGACCTTAAGGTCAGTGGGGAGGGAGATTCTCCTTGGCCTGTTCACTATTCCTGTAGGTAAAGATGCTTGAGGAATGGGATTACATTGATGGGGAGTTCATAGCTAATGGTTTCATGGGCTATTCATGGACTTAACACAAATGAAAATGAAAATATCAATGACATGTTGCTCTGGTGGGAAAATAAGTCAATTCAATATTGACCTTTCCAAAGTTGTTGGTCTTTCTGGAATTCTCCCCAAATAGAAATAACCATAAAGGTAGCTCTCACTGAACAACCGGATTAGATAGCTCTTTTGTGGATGTCAGTTACTATCTCTGCCACCTTTCTAAAACCTTTCCAGTAAGATTCTGAGCCACTGACCATACTAGCAGGTCTGGTGGTTATGCACAGGCCCCACAACATAGGCTTCCACACCAGAGTTTACCTGGCAGAAACCTCTGCTAAGTGCTGAACCTGTCAACATCAGAGGGCAATGCCAACCTCTGATTTAGCAACATTCTTCTTAGCGGCCATTGAACCACTTGGTTTAATGCATTGCAACCCCCATCACAGAATGGGAAGGGATGTTTGCTAGGATCTTCACTTTACAGCGAATGTGGCTTTGCATTCCTTGCCTCCAGTATTTCTGCTGGTACCTCCACCCATGAACTTTTAAAGGCCTCACCCACTGTCATACTATTTCATAGGGAAAGGCTTCTGACCAGGTAACTCTCTTTATAGTGCAAGAAGAATTCACTGGTTTTACCACATGCCCTATCACTACAAATTACAGCATCAGTAAGGTAAGAGCAATATGACATAGGGTCTGACCAACAACCTGTATATATTGTCATTTTGCCCACAGCTAGAATACATGGATAAAGGAACCTTTGCTAATATGTTAGTAAACTGTTAATTCTCCCTTCACTTCATTGATGTTGGACTTTGGTCACGTGACTCACCTATGCCAATGGTACATGAATACATGTGTACATGCCTAAGATAGGTATCTTTTCCAACTTTATTTCTTTTGTGAGTAAAGATTTTCTTCTTTTAAAGAAGAGGCCAAACTTTAAATTCTTATTACTGAAAAGTTATATTCAAAAGAAGCCTTTACAATTCATACACATCTTCCTTTGGATTTGATGTTCCTTCCTTGGGCTAGGGTCTTCACTGTGGTCCCAGCACATCAATAAAAAATTACTGCAAACCCTTCAGATATGATGACCATGACAAGTGAGTGCCTGGTTTGTGTTCCTTCCTTCCCCAGACACCTTAAAGGAACCACCAGTGTATATAACTTGTCACAGTTCAGCACTAAGATATTAATTTTGCTCAATTAAATGCTTATAGAAATGATAGGGATGCTAAAGAGATGTGCATGCAGGATCAAGCCCTAACATTTGCATCTATCTCTTGCTGCATTGGGGCAGTGGGAAAGAGCACTAGGAAGAGCAAGAGCTCTATGTGCTGCCTCACGCAGGTCTCACAGGAGTTATTAGGACAGTGGCAATGCCAACTGACCAAAACTGTTCTCAAAACCTGCATTTGGGATATAAGAATTCTTGAACCCAAATGTTAAGATTATTCTTTTCCCACAGGAGTGCTCTGCAAGAAAACACCTCCTCTTCCCAGTCCTCACCCTGGAAGAAAAAAAAAAAAGGAAAGAAAAAAGAAAACTGCACAGCTCTAGGGTGATTAAATTTCCTCCTTTGATATCCTGAAGCCTGTCCAAAGGCAGTAGAACAAGCTTCTCTTTCCTGATTGTGGCAGACATTGTTAGATAGCCTACAAAATCCAAGTTCATTTCTTCTCTAGGCTAAAAAAAAAAATTACTGTAAGGATAAAACATGTGTTTTAGTTTTTATAAGCCAAGTGCAGCACCAGAGGGGAAGGAAGGGCTTCACTCCTTGCTCCACAGAGGAGACCACATGGGTACTCAGAGCTTTAGGACATCAGAGCCAACATGCACTTTCATGTGTTTAAGACCATCAAGTGGGACTATAGCATAAGGAGGGACAAGGAAGGGGAGAATTCTGTGACAGGACCAAAATGTGCTTCTGGGGCTATCAAATTTTAGTTGAATGAGTGGAAAGTTACTGGACACAAGTGTTTTTATAGGGACCTTAACACAAAACACATATCTTTATGGTCCAATCTCCCTTGCAGTAGTATGTGGTCACAGAACTGAATCTGGCCAATGGAATGTGAGCAGTAGTGTTTCCCACCTCATCCCAGCCTGCCCATTGCAAACCTCCATAAGGGTTGCTTTACCTTCTTACTGTTTTGTATCCAGAGAGAGAAGGCATAAGATCTTGGGAAAATTGCAGACCTTCTGCAAGCTTGAGCTCCATAGAGTTCCTTTTAGGTCAAGATAAAAATATTTGGTAAAATTATTGCCTACTATGACTTGGAAAGTAGGAAGATGGTGTGACCCTACAGAAGGTGGTGGAAGAAAGCTAGAACACAGGTATGTGTTGCCTGCTTCTCACTGTATATAGTGATTCATTGCAACAGACACATTTAGGAAAGCTTGGCCAGTTTATAAAACAAAAGGGAGTACAGAACATGCATAAGTTTAGGTCCTTACAAAGTTAAAAATAGCTGACAACATCTAGACTCCAAAATTCTTAGGGAAAAAAAAGACAATAAATGCATTTGAACAATTTGGATTCATTAATTTTCTTAGTTAAATAAACTGACATCTCTTTAGCCAGATTCAGATACGGAAAGTGGCCTTCCCCCTGACCCATGCATTTGTTCCAAATGGTTTCAAGGTAGCTGCCATTATATTTAAGGAGGCATGGAGCCCAGGAAGAAAAAAATGCAGGCTTGAAAATCACATCTAGAAAATTTCCTTGAGCTTCTTGACACATGAAATATGCAAAATATTATAGACTCACAGATCAAACTGAGCAATACCAATGTTTGAGAAAATTGCCCTGCCAAGTAGGCTATACAAAAAAGAAGAAGAAGAAGAAGAAGCACAAACAATCTTGGCCCACAAACTTGTACAAGCAGAAACTTGACCATGAAAGTTGACATTCCTACAAAAGGGGATCAGAGACCCAAGATGGCAGAGGAGTGACTGGAAGCTACACCAACCTCCTCCCAGGACAAAAATATGATTACAACTAAATTTTATAAAAATCACCCTGAATAACCAACTGAACACTAGCTAAAGAGAAGCCTTATAACCATGGAGAGAGATAATAAGCCATATCACTACAATGTGACTGGTAGGGAGTGCAGAGGAGTTGTGAGAGGAATGAATGGACTCCCAAAGGTTGCAACTGAAGTTCCAGAAGGATATATCAGTGACCAGAGGGTTCTCCCTGAGAGATATGTGGTTTAAACCCCAAGGTGGGCTCCCCAGTCTTTTGAACCAGAACCAAGAAAAGAATTCAAATAACATACAACTATGAAAAGGAATAGGGTTTCTATCCAGCAGAGAGAGACAACTAGAAATTCAGAGAGACTCTTAAAAAGCCAACATACAAAATTTTGTTTCCAACCACTTACCCTGCGCTCCAGCAGAGAGAGGTAAAAGTAGACTAGGGACATGTGATGAAGACTGAGGTTGGTGGCTTTGGGAGAGAACTGAATTGTCAACTGCCAGGACCCCAGTGCTGAGTCACTTCTCATACTCCATTTCTCAGTCACAACACTCACCTCCAAGTGGCATTAGCCTGAGGGGAAGCAATAGCCCTGCCCATAGGAATTACTCTGCCTAACCTTAAGCATGGTACTTAAGCCATGCTTCTGAGTAAAGCAGGAAGACTTTCACTCAGTAAGCCTAACAGAAAGCCTGCAGACAGAGGCAAATCTCTGGGAGCTCTGAAACTTTAGCTGACCCTCCTCTTATGTCCAGTGCTGGTTAAATCTGACCTTGGTGCACAGCCTGGTTCTCTCTACAAACAAACATTCCCAGCAGAGGAAACCACATGCTGTGGAATGCTGATAGCTCCAAACAGGTTGCCCAGTCACAAGCAGGGTTTGACATAGGCCTACACCAGAGTATTTGTAGGTCTACCTACACATAGAAACAAACACAACAAGGGAGCTAAATGGGAAGACAAAGAAACAGGCCACAAATGAAAGAACAAAAGAATTCCCCAGAAGAACTAGAAGAAATGAAAGCAAGAAATCAGGTAGAACGTTTAGAGTAATAATTATAAGAATACTTAATAGCATGAAAATAGGCACAGAAACCATAAAAATGAACCAGTCAGAAGTAAGAATGCAATATATGAAATAAATAACACACTGGAAAGAATAAACAGTAGTTTAGATGAAGCAGAGGACTGAATCAGTGATTTGGAAGACAAGGTAGAAAAAACAATGAGGCAGAGCAGCAAAACATAAAAACAATTTAAAAATATGAGGGGAGCTTAAGAAATGTTTTGGACAACATGAAATATAACAACATCTACATCATGAAAATACTGGAAGGAAAAGAGTGAGCAAGGCATTGAGAACCTATTTAAAGAAATAATGACCAAAAATCTGATGAAAGGAAAACATACACAAGTCTAGGAAGCCCGAAGAGTCCCAAACAAGATGGGCCCAAAGAAGTCACCACCAAGGTACATCACAATTAAAATGGCAAGGCTTAAGGACAAGAAGAGAATTCTAAAAACTGTAAGAGAAAGGCAGGCATTACATAGTATAAGGGAGCACCAATAGACTCTCATCTGATTTTTCAACAGAAACATTTCAGGCCAGAAGGAAGTGGCATGTAACATGCAAGGTGATGAAAAGGACATAAAACCAAGGCTACTTTACCCAGCAAAGCTATCATTTAAAATTGAAGGAGAAGTAAGGAGCTTCTAAGACCAAAAAAAAAAAAAAAAAAAACTAAAGTGGTTTGTTAACATCAAACAGAAAACAAATGTCAAAGGACTTTCTTCAACAAGAAGAAGAAGGAGGAGGAGGAGGGGCAGGGAGAGGAATGAGCAGAAGGAGGAGGAGGAGAAGGAGGGGGAGGGGGAGAAAAGGAGGAGGAGGAGGAGGAGAAGGGGAAAAAGAAGAAAAAAACTGACAAAAATATTCTAACAATAAAATGGCACTAAGAGGCACTGGTGGACATCCTGGAAGGAAGGACCAAGATGGCGGAGGAGTAAGTGGAGCTACACCAATCTCCTCCCAGGTCCCACCTGGAATTAGTTTTTTGGAGAAAAAATAAACTGGAATTACCTACAGAACACCAGCTGGAATAAAGCCTTATAACCATGGACAGAACAGAAGAGGATGCTTCATCACAACCTGACTGGTAGGAATCATGGAAACCTGAGAGGGCTAGCTGGGCCCTACCAGAAGCAGCAACCGAAGGGTGGGATCTGGTCCCCCAGCTGGGTTTTCCAGCCAACAGCCACACCGTCAAGAGTGAACCAGCACACAGCTGAGAAGGGCAAAACGCTGTGGAATTTACTAGCCTAAAAGAGTGCTGGAGACAAAGAACTACTAAGTTGACCACAATAAAATTTGGCACCCACTTACCCTGGGCTCCAGTGGAATGGAGGGCAGAGTGTACTGGAGACACTTAAGAAGAGTTTGCAGCGGTGGTTTGGATAAGTGGGGAAGCAGCTGTGGGGATCCCGGGGCTGACTCACTCTCCACACCCCAGGTAGATTATGCTGCTTCCATATGAAGAGTTCTCATAGCCCCAACTACTGGAAGCAATCTCCCCCGTCCAGGATTGCCTGAGTTTGGCACCAGGTCACAATTCTTTGATTTCCAGCTAAATAAATCTCTCCTGCCCTGCTGTGTCTGAGCACAGATAAAATAGGTTGCACCTAAAGGTATTTCTTCCTTAGCAGTGCCTGGGACTGCTAGGTGGTTACAAGCTGTCTGATTTACAGCTAGGTCAATCAGTCAGTCAGGCACAGTGGCATGTGAGCCTGGTGGCCGATCCAGGATTCACTGGTTTGCAATTGAGTTGATCCATCTTGCCCAGCTGCACCGGGGCCTGGAGACTGATCACAAATTCATTGACTTACAACTGAAGCTGTCTGTCCTGCCCAGTAGAACCTGAGCCTGGTGGCTGATCACAGATTCATTGATTTACAGCGGAATCTGTACCACCAAGCTGCATCTGAACCTGGCTGCTGATCACTGATTCATTGATTTACTACTGAATCTGTCCCCTAAAGCTACAAGTGATCCTGGCGATGGATCACAGATTGATAGGATCACAAATGAATCAATCCTTCCAGCCCAGCAGTGACTTAGCCTGGCAGCTGATCACAGTCTCTGCTTGGATTACAATGAAACCTAAAAACGGGGAGAAAAAGAAACAGTCCATCACCGAAAGGAAAGGATCAATCCCCAGGAAGATCACTAAATGAAACACACATAAGCACACTATCAGATATGGAATTCAGAATAATGATGATAGAGAAGCTCAGTGAGCTCAGTGAGCTCAAAGGAAACTATAAACAAGTCCAGGGGAACTACAAACAACTCCAGGGAAGCTACAAGGAACTCCAGGGAAACTACAAGTATGATAACCACACCAAGCATTAAAAAGGACATAGAAACTATCAATAAAAGCCAGGTGGAAATGAATAATACAATTTCTGAATTGAAGAATACAGTAGAAGGGATCAACCACAGGCCAAAGGAAGCAGAGGATCAAATCAGCAAGCTGGAGGAAAATGTAGAAAAATATTCCAACAGTGCAAAAGAATGAAAAAAGGCTAAAAAGAATGAAGAGGTTTAAGAGAGCTGCAGGAATATGAAACACAATAATATCCATATCATAGGGATTCCAGAAGGAGAAGAGAAACAAAGAATGGAAAACCTGTCACGAAAAGTAATGATAGAAAATATCCCTAACATAATGAGTGAAAATGTTACTTAAGTTCAGGAAGCACAGAGAGTCCAAATGAAAATGAATCCAGGCAGAACCACTCCACATCATAATTAAAATAACCACATCATAATTAAAATGGCAAACATCAAAGACAAGAAGAAAATGCTAAAAGCATCAAGAGGGAAACAGCTAGTAACATATGATGAGGATCCAGTA
The DNA here is from genome assembly GCA_004026585.1 of Noctilio leporinus. NCBI lineage: Eukaryota > Metazoa > Chordata > Mammalia > Chiroptera > Noctilionidae > Noctilio > Noctilio leporinus. Next base: position 15,378 of record PVIW01014654.1, read on the forward strand.
AGGTTATCAAATGATTATTCAACAGAAACAATATAAGCCAAAAGGGAATGGCAAAAAATATTCCAAGAAATGGAAAACAAAGGTCTGCAGCCAGGAATATTCTACCCAGCAAGGCTCTCATTCAAAATGGAAGGACAAATAAGGAGGTTCCCAGACAAAAGAAGGCTAAAACACTACATTTCCACCAAACCAGCATTGCAAGAGTTGTGAGAGGGTCTGATTTAAAAAGAGGAAGAAATAGAGAGAGACAGAGAGAAACACAGGTACAAAGAGGAAAAAGGGAATAAATATCTATCAATAATAATCTTAAATATAAACAGATTAATGTGCCAATCAAAAAACATAAGGGTAGCTGAATGGATAAGAAAACATGACCCATATATGTGCTGTCTTCAAAAGACCAACCTCAGAACAAAAGATTGACACAGATTGAAAGTGAAGGGAAGGAAAACTATATATCAAGCAAATGGACATGAAAAAGGCTGGGGTAGATATACTTATTTCAGACAAAACAGATTTTATGATGAAGGCCATAAAAAGAGACAAAGAAACCCTGGCTGGTAGTACAGTGGATAAGGTGCTGACCTGTGAACCCAAAGGTTGCTGGTTCCTTTTCCTAGCCAGGACACATAACCAGGTTGGAAGTTGGGTCTCCACCCAGGTCTGTAGCAGGAGGAAGGTGAAAAAGGGAGCCATACATTAATGTCTCTCTCCCTCTTTACCTCTCTCCCTTCCTCTCTCTCTAAAAGTAATAAAATAAATATTTTTTAAAAAAGGGACAGGGAAGGACATTTTATAATAATTAAGGGAACAATACATCAAGAAGGCCTTGTAAACATATATGCACCCAACATAGGAGCTCCGAAATATATAAGGAAAATCTTGGAGGACTGCAAGAAGGATATAGATAGCAACACACTTATAGTAGGGGATTTTAATACCCTATTATCAACAATGGACACATCTTCCAAACAAAAAACACCAAGGATATTGTGGCATTGAACAACACTCTAGAGGAACTGGACCTAACTGATGTATACAGAGTTTTTTACCCCAAAGAAGCAAAATACACATTATTTTCAAATGCACATGGAACTTTCTCAAAGATTGACCACATAGTAGGTCACAAGACAAGCCTCCACAAATTCAGAAAAATTGAAATCACACCAAGCATCTTCTCAGAACACAATGGATTGAAACTATACACCAACCTCAACAAAAAAAAACAAAAACATTAACTCATGGAGACTGAATAACATGCTTTTAAGTAAGGAATGGGTAAACAATGAGATCAAAGATGAAATCAAAGTTTCTGGAAACAAATGACAATGAACACACAAATCCAAAACCGTGAGACACAGCAAAGACAGTCCTCAGAAGGGAAATTCATAGCAATACAGGCCTACCTAAAAAGGAGACAAGAAGCTTATACAAACAACCTAACCACAAAGCAGCAAGAAATAGAGGAGCAACAATGAACAAAACGCAGAGCAAGTAGAAGAACAGAAATAATCAAGATCAGAAGAGAATTAAATGACCTAGAAATGAAACTACAATTCAAAGAGTCAATAAATCCAGGAGCTTAACCAAAATTGACAAGTCTTTAAACAGACTCATCAAGAAAAAGAAAGGACCCAAATATACAAAACCAGAAATGATAGAGGAGAAATCACAATTGATACTTCAGAAATACAAAGGATTGTAAAAATTACTGCAAACAACTATAAGACAAGAAATATGACAACCTGGGTGAAAAGGACAAATTCCTAGAAACATGTAATCTACCAGAACTGAATCAAGAGGAAGCAGAAGTCTTGAATAGATGAATGACAGCTAGTGAAATTGAAGCAGTAACCAAAAAACTCTCATTGCACAAGAGCCCAGGACTGGATGGCTACACAGAAGAATTTTACCAAACATTTAGAGAAGAACTCCTATCCTTCTCAACCTATTCCAAAAAATCCAAGAAGAGGGAAGACTCACAAACCCTTTCTACAAAGTCATAGAAGTAATTCAAATGCCAAAACCAGTTCAAGATGCAACTAAGAAAAAAAACTACAGGCCAATATCTCTGATGAACATAGATGCTAAGATTCTCAATAATGAAACATCAGAAATAGAAGCTAGAAAACAAACCTCAAACCTCATTTACCATAGCAACAAGAAAAATAAAGTGACCAGGAAAAAAAATTGCAACAGAGAAGAGAGCAGTGCTGATGGTGTTCTTGAGTGCCAGAGAAGCTGGAGGATAGGGTAGGGAGCGCGAGATGTCTGCAGGTCCCTAAGAATTGGAACAGTAAGCATCTGGACTCAGGGGAGCACAGCCCAGAGGCTATTCTTCTGGGTATTCTGTGGCATTAGCATACCAGCACACAGTCTATTAGCAGTAATTTGATGCTCTCAGGAGAGCAAATGGGAAGAAAAGTGCAAGCTTTCATTGAATAATCTGGAGACTGTTTTCTTTGTCTACTTAATTTTTTTTCCATATGGAAGAAAATGATCATAAAGGCACATAGAATTTTGGGCTGAAAATTCTCTGGTAGCTCAGAGGGTGTCAGTAAAAACTAATGGAATCACCCTCAGGAAAGAGATCAGGTGGAAGCAGATCCAATGGGGAGGAGAAGCTGTGGATGACAAGAATCAGGAAAGGGTAGGTATGGAATGAGCTCTGGAAATTGTTAACAGAGATTTCCCAGTTAATGCAAGCAATGACATATGCAATGCAAAAGGTTCTTGACTTTCTTTAGGCTGGATTTTGTCTAAGCTGCCTGGTATGTCCATGCATCTTCAGGTCAATTATTTTCCTCTGCTTCTTTCTGTTTCAAATGTTACCTCTGTCTGAACAAATCAACATTATCACTTGATTAATTTGAGTTGTTTCTGTTCCCTTGGTACCATTCGATATCATTTTCTACCCTGGTCCGATGCTCTTAACTGCTTACTTTTCTACCCCAAAATAGGTACCATCTGTCTGGCCTCTCAGTGTGCCTACAGTTAACTGAAGTAAAAATGTATCACAAGTGTGTTTATGTTGAAAGACGCGTACATGTACTGGGTATATATTGTTCTTGCTCTCAGGAATCTTGTACTTTGGTGAACAATAAAAGAATTGAACCAATTACCATCATAAATAATTATAAATTGTGATAAATTATATGAGAGAGAAGATAAGGGAAGAAGCAGAAGATAACAAGGATGGCTGCCCAGCCTACTACAGATGATGGATCAGGGAATGCTTGACATTGACACCTAGACCTAGACCTGCAGAGCATTAGGAAGGTATGTGCTGTTGGTGTTGAAGAACCCAGGATCTGAGTTAGAACACTGAGGGGTTAATTTTGACATGTCTTTGTTATTAATTAGGCCCTGGGCAAGTTAGTTAACCTCCCTAGTGTCAATTTCATCATCTGTAAAAAGTTGATTATAGTTTCTAAAACCACAGCATGGAGCACATTTGAAAAACCAGGGGAAAGTGTTCTGGGAAAATGAAAACACAGGGATGAGAACTCTAATACAACAACAATAAAATTAAATTTAAAAAAAAAGAGTGAAAGCATTTGGTGATTCTGAGACACTTTAAGTTGGCCAGTGTGACCTCAGCATAACCTGGCAGGAATGAAGTTCAAGAGCCGTGAGAGCCATATCACCCAAGGCCTAGTGATCCTTGGGAAGGATTTTATTTGTTGTGCAGAAAAGCTGATGTTTGTTATTCCATCAGAAGGTGTGCACGTAAGTGTTCAAGATAATAAAAGGAAGAAAACAACAACGTAAAAGATGTCTTCTTTCTTTTTTCTGAAAGTAATAACATTAACAATTAAGCAGAAGATTAACATAAGATGTGTGTTTAAAATACATCACTCTGACAGCAATATGAAGATCTGAATGGGGAAAGACAACAGGAAGAGCAGTGACATTTTTATTACATACACGTGAACAGTTAAGAGATGGTGGGCTGGACTATTGTCAGCACTGGGAATGGAAAAAATCTGACCAGTTTGAAATGTTTCAATACATTGCATTTATTTAAAAAGCATTGCTATGAAAAAGACTTTTAGAATGGGGCTTTTCATGTGTCTCCTCTCCCCCATCCATCAATCGTGGAATGAAAATTTGTAGGTTGTCCTCTCAAGTGATTCTGATTTGTTCAGGATATGTTGCATTTTCTTCTGTACCATACAGCTATAGTAGAGATCTAAAGCTCATGCCAGAAACCCAAAATATGGAGGTTTTGCAAATCCCAAGAGTAGGGTTCATATACACACAACTGTATCCATTTACGGCATTTAGTGTTTTATCTTTCAACAGAAGTACAATAACTCCTTGTATCCTTGGTTTCCTCCAACAGTGGATCAAATATATATACCAGAAGGAGAAAAGAAACAAGGAATAAAAACCTGTTCAAAAAAGTAATGATGGAAAATTTCCTTAACATGATGAGCAAAAACGTTACTCAAGTTCAGGAAGCACAGAGGGTCCCAATGAAGATCAACCCAAACAGACCAACTCCAAGGCACACTATAATTAAAATGGCAAATTTCAAAGACAAAGAGAGAATCCTAAAAGCATCAAGAGAGAAACAGCAAATAATATATAAGGGGGCTCTAATAAGGCTATCAAATGATTATTCAACAGAAACAATACAAGTCAGAAGGGAATTGCAAAGAATATTCCAAGTAATGGGAAACAAAGGCCTGCAACAAAGAATACTCTAGGCAGCAAGGCTCACATTCAAAATGGAAGGAGAAATAAAGAGTTTCACAGACAAAAGAAGACTAAAAGAAGAAAGACTGCATCTTTACCAAACCAGCATTGCAAGAAAAGATAAAGGGTCTGCTTAAAAAAAATAATAGTAATGAAGAAACAGAGAGAGTCACAGAGGAACATGGGTACAAAGTGGGAAAATGGCAATAAATAAGTATCAAAAAAAAATAACCTTCGAGGAGGGAAGATAGCGACAGAGTAGAGAGCAGTGTTGATGGTGTTCTCGAGTACCAAGACAGCTGGAGGACAACATAGGGAGTGTGAGACGTCTTCAGGACAGTGGGAATTGGAATGGGCAGTATCTGGACACGGGGGAGCACAGGCCAGAGGCAGAGGAGGCCAGCAGGACAATAGCCCACAGGCCCAGAATAAAACCAGACAGCCCAAATAAAGGACACACCAAGAACAGCAAGTGGAGAAAATATGAGAGACAGCAACACTGAACTCCACAAATCTCCTATCACAGAAGGGGGCTCAACTAAGGCAAGGAAGCAAAGCAGGTTAACCCAAGGAAAGAACAAATATAAATAAATAAATAAAGAGCAAGCAAGAACAGACACCCAAAATTGGGGGAAAAAAGAACCAGTCCATCACCAAAAGGAAAGGAAGAATCCCCAGAAAGAACACAAAATGAAACAGAGGCACCTGGAATATAAGATAAGGAATTCAAAAGAATGATGATAGAGAAGCTCAGTGAGCTCAGCGACATTAAAGAAAACTGTAAACAACTCCAGGAGAACTACAAAGAACTCCAGGGAAATTACAAAGAACTCCAAGGAAGTTACAAGGAACTTACTGAGAACTACAACAGCATGAAAAAGGACATGGAAACTATCAATAAGTGCCAGCAGGAAATGAAGAATACAGTTTCTGAATTGAAGAATACAGTAGAAGGAATCAACAGTAGGCTAGAGGAAGCAGAGGACCGGATAAGCAAGTTGGAGGATAACGTAGACAAATACTCCAAGACAGTACAAGAGAATAAAAAAAGGCTGAATAAGACTGAAGAGGGGTTAAGAGAGTTGCAGGACAACATGAAACGTAACAACATCTGTATCATAGGGATACCAGAAGGAGAAGAGAAACAAGGAATGGAAAACCTGTTCAAAAAAAGTCATAATAGAAAATTTCCCTAACATGATGAGTGAAAACATTAATTCAGTTCAGGAAGCACAGAGGGTCCCAATGAAGATCAACCCAAACAGACCAACACCAAGGCACAATATTATTAAACTGGTGAATTTCAAAGACAAAGAGAGAATCCTAAAAGCATCAAGAGAGAAAAGATAAATAACATACAAAGGGGCTCCAATAAGGCTATCAAATGATTATTCAACAGAAACAATTCAAGCCAGAAGGGAATGGCAAAAAGTATTTCAAATAATGGTAAACAAAGGCCTGCAACCAAGAATACTCTACCCTGCAAGGCTTCCATTCAAGATAGAAGGAGAAATAAGGAGCTTCCCAGACAAAGAAAGACTAAAAGAATACATCTCTACCAAACCAGCATTGCAACAAATGCTAAAGGGTCTGCTATAAAAATAAGTAAACAAATAAAATGAAGAAACAGAGAAAGCCAAAGAGGAATACAGACACAAAAGGAAAAAATGGCAATGAATAAGTATGAATCAATAATCACCTTAAATGTAAATGGATTAAATGCACCAATCAAAAGACATAGGGTAGCCGAATGGATAAGACAACATGACCCACTTATATGCTGTCTTCCAGAGACCCACCTCAGAACAAAAGATCAACACAGGTTGAGAGTGAAGGGATGGAAAAATATATATCAAGCAAATGGACATAAAAAAAAGCTGGAGTAGCAATACTAACTTCAGATAAAATAGATTTTACAATGAAGGCCATAAAGAGGGACAAAGATGGACATTTCATAATAGTTAAGGGAACAATCCATCAAGAAGAAATTACTCTGATAAAAATATATGCACCCAACATAGGAGGTCCAAAATATATAAGGAAAATCTTAGAAGACTTTAAGAAAGACATAGACAGCAACACACTAATAATAGGGGATTTTAATACCCCACTATCAACAATGGACAGATCTTCCAAACAAAAAATCCACTGAGATGTTGTGGCATTGAACAACACTCTAGAGGAAATGGACCTAACTGATGTACACAGAGTCTTTCACCCCCAAAAAGCAAAATACACATTCTTTTCAAATGCACATGGATCATTCTCCAAGATAGACCACATGGTATGTCACAAGACAAGCCTCCACAAATACAGGAAAATTGAAATCATACAAAGTATCTTCTCAGATCACAATGGCTTGAAACTAGAAACCAAATTCAAGGGAAAAACCCAAAAATTCTCTAACTCATGGAGACTGAA
>PVIW01014655.1:0-22496 GCA_004026585.1 Noctilio leporinus
GATTAAGAATATGTGAGGAGTAACTTTTGCAAAGGATATGTTGGGGCTTAATAGTTCATATTGCTCTCGGTATAATTCAGGTGCTTGAGATTGGCAGCAATCCCTTTCCTGATGCTGCCTCTTTTTCTTGGTCAGGACTTTACAGTCTATAGTCTATATTCTAGCCGGGTCTTGGTGTGTGGCAGGGCCTCTGATTGTCACAGTAGGGCTGATTCTGAGTGTCTGCCCCCAGGTAGGCTGGGCCTTCAGCAGCCTGGCTGGGTGTTAGGGCTGCCGGTGTTCTGGAGCCCGCAGGGAGCCCCCTCCCACTCCTGGCGGAGGTTCTGGCCCAGGACGCGCCCCCAGCACTTCTGCAGGGCAGCCCGCAATTTCGCTGGTCCCTGTGACACCTGGTCCCGCCCCCGCAGTTCCGGGAGGAGGCCGGGCCTGTCAGTCAACACTGTCCGGGGTCCGCCTACACTGTCCCGCCCTTCCGCGGCGGGCACCACGCCCCCAAGCCAATCAGCTCTCCTCTGAGTCCTTCACGCGGCCTCTGTGATGAGCCCCTCCCAGGCGTGGGCGGCGCGGCCTTTGTCTCCAGCAATGGCGGGTCTCCCGTAACTAGTTCCCGGCTTGCCGGCTCTCAGGCTCGCCGTTTGGATTTTCCCGCGGAGCCTGGGGGCCTGTGTGGTTGTGCCAGGCTGGGCCTTCCCCCTCGCAGGGGCTTCTAGCTGCTGTCTGCCCAGCGGACCAGCAGCTCCACTTTCGGCCCTCTCGTCGCCCTGCTGGTGCACCTCCCGGTCCCCGCTCCGGCTTCCCGCAGGACTCTTCTCCTCCTCCTCTAGCCCCGTGTGGAGCCTCCTCTCCCTGTTGCCGGAGTGAGTCTCTCACACAGTCCCTCCCCTGCAAGAGTTCAATTCCGGGTTCCCTATGGCGTTCGCCCTCGCTGCCTGCACTTCTCTGTTGAGACTTCCCGTCACCAGCGAGCCCGGAACTGGCCCCAGTCAAATGCGCCCCTCTGGGCAGAGCCGCCCCTGCCCAGAGCCGACCTCGGCTCGCCGGCCAGTCAGTCGGGAATGCCTCACCCACTGTCCTGCTGGCCTCCTCTGCCTCTGGGCTCTGCTCCCCTGTGTCCAGATGCAGTCCGTTCCAATCCCTAGGGTCCTGAAGCCGTCTCACGCTCCTTATCCTGTCCTCTAGCTGCCTTGGTACTCGAGAACACCATCAGCACTGCTCTCTACTCTGTCGCCATCTTGGAGTCCAGTCTCCAGATTTAAAGCAGATGTTGAATTCTATTTTATGTGTATATTCAATGCCTTCCTTAAATTGGGAAATTTTGTGAAACAGTCTAAGTTTTTTGTTTTACTTATTAATAATATTATTAAAAAACTATTTTCTAAAAAAGATTATTAAAAAAATGAAACGAGAAAAAAAAAAACATAGAGACTAAAAGCACAATTCAAAGGATCAACAAATCCGGGAGCTAATTCTTTGAAAAGATAAACAAAATTGACAAACCATTAACTAGACTCATCGGGAAAAAAAAAGAGAGAGAGAGGACCCAAATAAACAAAATAAAAAATGACAGAAGAGAAATCACAACCAATATGACAGAAATACAAAGGATTGTAAAAAATTACTACGTACAACTATATGACAAGAAATATGATAAACTGGGTGAAATGAACAAATTCTGGAAATGTATAACCTACCAAAATTCAATCAAAAAGAAGCAGAAAGTCTGAATAGGCCAATAACAACTAGTGAAATTGGAGAAGTAACAAAAAAAAACCTCCCAGCCCACAAGTGCCCTGGTCCAGAAAGCTACACAGGTGAATTTTACCAACCATTTAGGGAAGAACTAATTCCTATCCTCCACAAACTATTCCAAAAAATCCAAGAAGGAAGACTCCCCAACTCTTTTTATGAGGCCAGTATTATTCTAATCCCAAAACCAGGCCAAGACTGAACAAAGAAAGAAAACTATAGGCCAATATCTCTGATGAATTTAGATGTGAAAATTCTCAACAAAATATTGGCAAACCAGATTCAGCAATATATTTTTAAAACCATACACCATGAACAAGTGGGATTCATCCCAGGGATGCAAGGATGGTTTGATATTCACAAATCAATAAATGTAATATACCACATAAACAGAAATAAAGACAAAAACCATATGATCATATTAATAGATGCTGGAAAAGCATTTGATAAAAAACAGCACCCTTTTATGATAAAAACCCTCAGCAATATGGGAAGAGAGGGAGCATACTCAACATAAGAAAGGTCATATATGAGAAACCTGCAGCTAACATCCTACTTAATGGACAAAAACTGAAAGCCTTTCCCTTAAGATCAGGAACAAGGCAAGGGTGTCCACTCTCTCCAGCATAGTCTTGGAAGTTCTAGCCACAGTGATCAGACAAGAAAAAGGAATCAAAGTCTTCCAAATTGGAAAGGAGGAAGGAAAACTGTCATTATTAGCAGGTGACATGATAGTGTATGTAGAAAACCCTACAGAATCCACTAAAAAACTACACCTGATAACTGAATTTGACAGAATAGCTGGATACAAAGTCAATATCCAGAAATTGAAGGCATTTTATTTATTTATTATTTTTTTAAATTTAATTCTATTGTTGTTGTATTACATGCATCCCCTTTTTGCTCCCCTCTGTCCTCTTACCCATCCACCCACTCCCCCACAAAGTCAATCCCACATGTTGTCCATGTCCATGGTTCTTCCATACTAGGTTCTTGTCTAAACTGCTCCCCTTCTTTGCCTCTTCCTCCACCCTCACCCTTCCGCCTTCACCCTACCCACAGGCCTAATCACTGTATTCACATATCTGGTTCTGTTTTGCTTGTTGGTTTTGTTCATTATTTTCCTGTAATGGGTGAGATCATTGAAGGCATTTTTTATACACCAACAATGAAATATCAGAGATAGAAGCTAGAAAACAAATCCCAATTACCATAGCAACAAGAAAAATAAAGTACTTAGGAATAAACTTAACCAAGAACGTAAAGGACTTGTACTCAGAAAACTATGGAACATTGAAGAAAGAAATTAAGGAATATACAAATAAATGGAAGCATATACCATGTTCATGGTTGGGAAGAATTAACATCTTTAGAATGTCCATACTACCCAAAGCCATCTACAGATTCAATGTAATCCCTTTTAAAATACCTACATCATATTTCACAGAATTAGAACAAACACTTAAATAATTCATATGGAGTCAAAACTGACACTGAATAGCTACAGTAATCCTAAGAAAGAAGAATGAAGTACAAGGAATCACAATACCAGATGTCAAGCTATATTACAAAGCCACAGAAATCAAAACAGTCTGATACTGGTGCAAGAACAGAGAAACAGGTCAATGGAGCAGAATAGAGAGCCCAAAAATAAGCCCTGGACTCTATGGGCAACTAACATTTGACAAAGGGGAAAAAACATAAAATGGAGTGTAAATAGCCTCTTCAAAAATTGGTGTTGGGAGAAATGAACAGGAACATGCAAAAAAATTAAACTAGACCACCAACTTACACCATACACCAGAATAAACACAAGGTGGATAAAAGACTTAAGCATGCCCTGGCTGGTAGCACAGTGAATAAGGTGCTGGCCTGTCAACCCAAAAGTCTCTGGTTCAGTTCCCCAGCCAGGGCACATAAGCAGGTTGCAAGCCAGGTCTCCAGCCAGGTCCATGGCTGGAGGCAGGTGAACGGCAATCATATATTGATGTTCCTCTCCCTCTCTGCCTCTCTCCCTTCCTCTCTGTCTGGAAATAATAAATAAAATCTTAAAAAAAAAAAAGTTAAACATAAGCAGTACCACCATAAAAGCCCTAGAGGGAAATATAAGCAAAGAAATTGTTGATATCCCACACAGCAAAATTTTCACTGAAATATCTCCCAAGGCAAGGGAAATAAAGGAACAAATAAACAAATGGGACTACATCAAGCTGAAAACTTTCTGTTTAGCCAATGAAAACATCAACAAAATAAAAAGGAAACCAAACATATGGGAAAACGTATTTGCCAATGACACCTCAGACAAAGGTCTAATCTCCAAAATATACAAAGAACTAATATGACTGAACACCAAGGAGACAAACAACCCAATTTAAAAATGGGCAAAGGACCTGAATAGACACTTCTCCAAGTAAGACATACAAAGGGCCCATAGGCATATGAAAGAATGCTCAACATCACTAACCATCAGAAAAATGCAAATTTAAACTACAGTGAGATACCAACTCACACCTATCAGAATGGCCATTATCAACAAATCCACAAACAACAAGTGCAGGAGATGTGGAGAAAAGAAAACCCTTGTCCATTGCTGGTGGGAATGCAGACAGGTGCAGCCACTATAGAAAACAGTATGGAATTTCCTCAAAAATCTAAGAATAGAACTGCCTTATGACCCAGTGATTCCACTGCTAGGGTTATACCTGAAGAATCCTGAAACACCAATTCAGAAGAACCTATGCACCTCTATGTTCATAGCAGCACTATTTACAACAGCCAAGAGCTGGAAACAACCTAAGTGCCCTTCAGTGGATGAAAGGATCAAAAAACTTTGATACATTTACACAATGGAGTTCCATGCAGCAGAAAGAAAGAGAGAACTCCTACCATTTGCAATAGCATGGATGGAACTGGAGAGTATCATGCTTACTGACATAAGCCAGGCAGCAAAAATTAAATACCACATGTTCTTACTTAATACAGGAGACTAGTGAACAAACCAACAAGCAATCAAAACAGAACCGGAGACATGAATACAAGGAACGCACCTTTAGTGTGCAGAAGGGATGGGGAGGAGGCAAGGGGGAGAAGGAGGCAAAGAAAGGGAACAGTTTAGTCAAGGAACTAGCATGGATGACCCATGGACAGGGACAACATGTGGGATTGACTGTGGGGTGGGGGTAATTAGGTGGGGAAGGGGCAAGCGGAGGGGAAAAATGAGATGAATGTGGTGTAACAACAATTTTTTTTAAGTATATAACTGTCTCAATGGCACAGCTTGTCAGTGCAAGGATACAATTCCAATTCTTCTGATTCCAAAGGTCTTATATTTTCTACTTCAACAAATTTTATTTATTCATTCATTCAACAGTTATTAAACATCTGTTTTGCACCAAAAACTGTGCCAGGTCCTACGGATACGGAAATAAATAATACACCACTTTGACCTGCACAGAGCTTTCAGTCTAATTGTGGATGGATAAGTAACTGGATAGTTACAGTAGTAGCAATAAATGTTACATTAGCTATACTAGGGAAGAGAGGAGCAATAGAGTATAATAGGCATTGAAGCCTCAATGCTTGAATTTCAATTCCAGCTCTAACATTTTCTAACTCTTTCACGTTTGGCAAGTTGCTTAATGTATGCCTTAACCAATGCCTCAGTTCCTTTAGTTGTAAAATGGGAATCGTAGCTCTGGCCAGTGTGGCTCAGTTGGTTGGAGCATTATCCTATAATCAAGAGTTTGCAGGTTCAATTCCCTAGGGTGCATATTCCAAGATTGCAGGTGGAACCCCATCTGGGCACCCTAGTCTGGATGCATATGTGAGGCAACCAATTGATGTTTCTTTCTCACATCAATGTTTCGCTCTCTGCCTTCCTCTCTCCTTTCCTCTCTACTTCTAAAGGAAGCAAAAAAATATCCTTGGATGATGATTTTTTAAAATGGGAATTAGAATAGAGTACCTACTCCATAAGTGAGCCAAAACATGTAAAGTGGCACATAAAAAGTACTCAAACATTAGCTGTTACTAGAGATACATTAACAGCGGGAAAACAAGACCAGTAAATCAGTGTTGATTGAAAGCTTTCCAGAGAAGTAAAGAAGTATGAGCTGAGCTTTGCAGAAATAGTAGATATAATAGCCAGCTAGATTTCAAAGCCTGAGAATATAATTCCAGGTAGAGGAAAATTCATGCAAATGTGTTTTTTTTTTTCTCTCATTCCAGCCCATTTGAAGCTCAGCAGTTCAATCAGTATTTATTCAGAGACCTAGCATTGTGAACCTTGTTCCTTTTTCAAGTTAAAATGTCTTTCACATGTATCATGTAATTCCAGTAATGCTCTCAAAATTCCAAAAAATATGAAAAATGAGGCCAAAGAAGGAGACAGAAGCCACAGGAGCTCTGTATAGGCTGGTGGGCACGGAGGAAAGGCAACACCTGAAGAAGCATATCCCATTAACACTGGTGTCTGTCCAAGTCCTTTGCAGCTGGTAAGGTGTCTCTGACAAGGACAGGGAGAGAGCCACAGAGAAAACCAAGGTCCCAAGGGAAGAAAATTGCTGCTGAGTTAGAACAGTTGAGGCTGGTAAAGAAAAGATGAAAAGAAGTGGAATCAGAACAAGTAGGAAGTGAGTTTAAAACTCCACAAAGTATTCACTCTCAAACCAGCTTTATGCAGTTTCCCAAAGTCCTAGCAATTATTTTAAAATTTCTCTTAAATTACTATTTTCATGCAGGCATCATGTTGAGAAGACCAAGCTGCTGCTGCATTGTGGTTGTAACTTTTGCAAAGACATTTCTGGAAGAGCCCAGTGAACGTGTCAGATGAAAGACTGGAGGTGAGTCAAGGACCCCTACTCTAGGCTTCAGTTCACACCAGAGAGCTAAAGAGAAAAATCAGCCTGCAGCTCAGTTTATAACTCTGAAGCAAGACAAGCCTAATGTTTGACCCTCTAAGCTCGCAAAGAGAATTTTTAATGTCTCATGATGCCTCTTGCTTGACAACTCTCCCAGAATTGGCCAACACATTGTGACATTTTGGTATCTAGAATCGTGACATAATTCCTTCCTAGAGTTTTTGTTCTGTGTCCCTGGGATGTGGTAGGGTTTGATAATGGTAACTGGTATTTGGGGCCTGCCTTGCTTGTTATGCATTTATGCTTTCAGCTTGTATGCAAGCTTGATAGCACTCTCTTGCCTTCCGAAAGCAGTCAGAAGAAGGAGGGAGCATGCAATCTTACTGAGTACCAAAGACCTGAAAATTCAAAACAGGTTCCTGAAATCCATTTGCTCTCTGGGGAAGAAAGGTACACCTGAAATAGGCATGTGAGTTCCCAAAGTCACACAGTTAGTGACAGAACTCTGATTCAGTTTCAACCAGTATTTTGTTCAACTTAAGGTAAGCATTGGGCTGAATGTTGTTTCATTAATACAGCCAGGCATGATTTATTTTTTAAAGAAGCTACATGATTCATGTTAATTCTCTTGATTTTACTGCAATATATTATTCTGTCAGGAAGGAGGGTCCAGATATAAGAATGCAATTTCTCATGGCAGTAGGTCACTGACCTGCATGATTTCTCTGTGCCATAAACTTTTGGAAGGCTGTTTATAGTAAAATTCAAGATTTCAAATAACCTCCTTAACTTCAAAACAAACCAGTCCTTTTTCCATTGCCTTCATAAGCCTTTCAGCATGAGGATGCCAGGACCTTTGAACAGCCCTTTCACCACTCACCAAGTTAGCCAAATTGATTCCTATCCCTCTCTACTTTGCCTCCCTTTCTCTTTATCCTCCTTTCCAATGTTTCCCAAGCCACCTCTTGCTCAATACCCCTCCTTCCTCCAGACTGCTCTCCTTAACCAGCACCCCATGCTACCAATTTTTCCAAATATTCCTACTTTTAATTTTTTATTAAGTACTTTCTTCATTCCAGGTAGTGTGCTAGGTAATTTGCACATGGGATACCACTTAATTCCCAAGTTTCCTCCAGGTCTCTTGCCCTCACTATAAGCACCCAGGAGAAAAAAATCCATCCTATAAAGGCCTTGCTTAAATTTCCTGGGTAACAGCTAGCTATCTGGCAAGTTAATCTACACTCAGATGTTAAATGATACCCTTTGAAACACACTATTTAGACATCTGTAAACCCCTGTATTGGCCTTATTGGAAAACTATGGTTTACCCAAGGACCTAATACAGAAGCCCTCATAATAATACCTTCTATTTCCACAGTTTTAAAAATACTTTTCATGTAATTACCAAATATTTTCCCTTAGCTGTACGGAAGTGTTAATAAGGACTTTATCTGTTGCCATACAATACAAAGGCATGTTTTAAGGGACCCCTTAATTGCTCCAAATTACAGCCTTAACCTGTTGTTTCTTCTGAGGTCCTGGCCCTGCTCTGACAAACCCTTCTCCCTGACATAGGAAGTTAGAATGCCCAGACCACCTAGGGGCTAGGAAGAGAAGCAGAGGCAGTAAAAACAAAGCTGGAAAAGTTCAGAGAAGTGCAGAAAACACAGTCTTCTAAATATATCCCACAGCCTAATCCTATAAGTGTCTGAACCTTGGGCCAAACCTCTAACCCAGCCACTCCTGGTAGCTGCTGTGGCTCTTACCAACTCCTGACTCTGGATAAGGGCCCAAGCTTGAATCTCCATTCTTTCACCTATCATTAGCACAATCTGAGCTAGGGAGACAGCCCTAACCAAAACCTAATTTCCAGGCCTTCCCAAGTCACTAAAATAGTGTTGTTACCCCAACAGAAAGGGCATTCTTCAAGGTAGCACTATGCCCCATAACATGACCACCATTGGTCTGATTATGGGAGCTATCTGAAGATGGATCAATCTCTCCTCTAGTAGATGGACACCTGGCAAGAATAGTTAACAGAAAAATTTGAGGTCAGAGGTGAAAAATGGCAGAACAAAAAAAAAAATTTTGAGATCATCTCAATCAGTGGATCTTAAACTTCAGTGTGTGTCAGAATTACCTGAAGAACTTATGAAAATTCATATTTCTAGGACTCACCATAGAGTTTCTGATTCAGTAAAATTATTATTTGTGTAAGTTTAGGCTAAGGGAAATCAAAGATGGCAACAGAGTAGAGAGCAGTGCTAATGGTGTTCTCGAGTACCAGAGCAGCTAGAGATCAGGATAGGGAGCACAAGACGTCTTCAGGTCCCTAAGAATTGGAGGGGTCAGCATCTGGACTCAGGGGAGCACAGCCCAGAGGCAGCAGAGACCTGCAGGAGAGCAGGTGAAGCAGTTCCAGAGGTCGCTCTGGGCAGTGGCGGCTCTACCCAGAGGGGCGTGTTTAACTGAAGCCAGCTCCAGGCTCCCTGGTGACTAGAAATCTTAACAGTGAAGTGTGGGCAGCAAGGCAAATGCTGGAGGGAATGAGGAATTGAACTCCTGCAGGGGAGGGACTGTGTGAGAGCCTTGCTCCAGCAAGAGAGAGGAAGCTCTTCACTGGGTCAGAGACTGAGGAGAAGAGTCCTGCGGGGAGAAGGAGCAGGGGAGCAGGGAAGTGCACTGGCCGGGGCAGTGAGAGGGCCGAAAACGGTGCTGCTGGGCCACCAAGGAAACAGCAGCTTGAAGCCCCTGTAAGGGGGGAGGCCCAGCGCTGCACACCCACATAGGCCCGCTGGCTCCTGAGGAAACTCCAAACTGCAAGCTGGGAACTTATAGCTGGGGCAACTGACCCGCCCATTGTTAGGGACAAAGGCCTCAGACATGCTGGGAAGGGCACATCACAGATGCTGTGTAAAGGACTCTTTAGAGAGCTGGTCTGCTTGGAGGATTGGCTCTCACCTGGGGGAGCTGGGCAGTGTTGGCAGACCCTGGACACTGTTGGCAGACGGGGGCTGCCTCCTCTGGGAGCTGCAGGGGGCAAGGCCAGTCATCACAGGAACCATCCAGGTTGCAGGCTGCCCTGCAGGGGTGCCAAGTGTCCATCACAGGCAGGAACCTCATCCAGGAGTTGGAGGGGGCACCCTGCTGGACTTCAAATGGAAGAAAAGGGAGGGCCCCAGAACAACAGCAACCCCAAAACCCAGCTAGGCTACTGGAGGCCCAGCCTACCTGGGGGCTGACACTCAGAATCAGCCCTGACTGACTGTCATAGGCCCTGCCACTCCAAGACCAGCTAGACTGTAAACTGCAGAGACCTGGCCAAGAAAAAGAGGCAGACTCAGGAAATGGATTGCTGCTAATCTCAAGCACCTGAGTTATACCGAGAGCTACATGAACTATTAATCCCCAACATATCCTTTTCAAAAGTTACTTCTCACATATTTTTAATCCCCCCTACCTCAATCCATCTAAATACCCAAGACCCTCCTCCTACTCTTGATTTCAAGTCTGCTCACTCTGTGGCTACCACACATTCCCAGTCCTCAATCTAAGTATTCCTCCCCTCCCTATCCACCTAAAACCTTTCTTTATTCTTTTCTTTCTTCCTTTATCTTTTTTTTCCTTCCTTTTTTTTTTCCTTTCTTTCTGTTAAAGCCCACCTGAACCAATCAGAGATCATAAAGGGTGAACAGATACCTAAACCCTTTCTTTGTTAATATTGCTTTTTCTTTTTCTTGTTATTTGTTCCTTTTTCTTTTTCTTTTTAAAATTAAAAAAATTTTTTTTTTTCTCTCTGCTATAAACTCACAGGTCCCAGCTCTACCTGGACCAATCAGGGATTATTAAGGATGAACAGCCATCTAAACTTTTTCTTATTATTATTATCTTTTTTTCTTTTTTCTTTTTTCTCTTTTTTCCTTTCTTTTTTTCCTGCTTAAAGCCCACAGGTCCAGAATACAACCAGACAGCCCAAATAAAGGACACACCAAGAACAACAAGTGGAGAAATCTGGGAGACTGCAACATTGAACTCCACAAATCACCTAAAACAGAAGGGTGTTCCACTAAGGCAAGGAAGCAAATCAGATTAATCCAAGGAAAAAACAAAAACATAAAAAAGCAAGCAACAACAGACACCAAAAATGGGGAAAAAAAGAATCAGTCCATCACCAAAAGGAAAGAAACAATCCCCAGAAAGACCACCAAATGAAACTGAGGGACCCAAAATATCACATAAGGAATTCAAAAGAATGATGATAGAGAAGCTCAATGACCTCAACCACCTCAAAAATATATATATAAATAACACCAGGAGAACCACAAAGAACTGCAGGGAAGTTACAAGGAACTTACTGCAAGCTACAACTGCATCAAAAAGGACATAGAAACTATCAATAAGTGCAAGGGGGAAATGAAGAATACAATTTATGAATTGAAGAATACAGTAGAAGGAATGAACAGGCTAGAGGAAGCAGAGGACCAGACCAGTGAATTGGAGGATAATGTAGACAAATACTACAAGACAGTACAAGAGCATTTAAAAAGGCTGAACAAGATAGAAGAGGATTTAAGAGAGCTACAGGACAACATGAAACATAACAATATCTGTATCACAGGGATACCAGAAGGAGAAGAGAAACAAGGAATGGAAAACCTGTTCAAAAAAGTTATGACAGAAAATTTCCCTAACATGATGAGTGAAAACTTTAATCAAGTTCAGGAAGCACAGAGGGTCCTAATGAGGAGCAACCCAACAGACCAACACCAAGGCACATTATTATTAAAATGGCAAATTTCAAAGACAAAGAGAGAGAGTCCTAAAAGCATCAAGAGAGAAATGATAAATAACATATAAAGGGGCTCCAAAAAGGCTATCAAATGACTGCTCAACAGAAACAATTCAAGACAAAAGGAAATGGCAAAAAGTATTTCAAGTAATGGTAAACAAAGGCCTGCAACCAAGAATACTCTACCCAGCAAGGCTCTCATTCAAGATAGAAGGAGAAATAAGGAGTTTCCCAGACAAAAAAAAAAAAAGACTAAAAGAATACATCTCTACCAAACCAGCATTGCAAGAAATGCTAAAGGGTCTGCTTTAAAAATTAATAAATAAATCAAATGAAGAAACAGAGAAAGCCAAAGAGGAATACAGATAAAAAGGGAAAAAAATGGCAATGAATAAGTATTAATCAATAATAACCTTCAATGTAAATGGATTAAAGGCACCAATCAGAAGACATAGGGTAGCCAAAAGATAAGACAACATGACCCACATATATGCTGTCTTCAAGAGACCCACCTCACAACAAAAGATCGATACAGATTGAGAGTGAAGAGATAGAAAAATATATAATAAACAAATGGACATGAAAAAAAAAAAGCTACAGTAGCAATACTGATTTCAGACAAAATAAATTTTACAATGAAGGCCATAAAAAGGGACAAAGGTGGACATTTCATAATACTAAAGGGAACAATCCATCAAGAAGAAATAACTCTGGAAAACTTATATGCACCCAACATAGGAGCTCCGAAATATAACGAAAACCTTGGAAGTCTTTAAGAAAGATATAGACAGCAACACACTAATAGTAGGGGAATTTAATATCCCACTATCAACAAAGGACAGATCTTCCAAACAAAAAATCCCCAGAGATGCTGTGACATTGAACAACACTCTAGAGGAAATGGACCTAACTGATGTATACAGAGTCTTTTACCCAAAAAAGCAAAATACACATTCTTTTCAAATGCACATGGATCATTCTCTAAAATAGACCACATGGTATGTCACAAGACAAGCCTCCACAAATACAGGAAAATTGAAATCATACAAAGTATCTTCTCAGATCACAATGGCTTGAAACTAGAAACCAATCTCAAGGGAAAAAACCAAAAATTATCTGAATAACATGCTTTTAAGCAATGAATAGATTAATAATGAGATCAAAGATGAAATCAAAAAGTTCCTGGAAACAAATGACAATGAACACACAACAGCCCAAAACCTATGGGATACAAAAAAGGCAGTTCTCAGAGGGAAATTTATAGCAATACAGGCCTTCCTAAAAAGGTCACAAGAAGTTTATAAAAATGACCTAACCATAAAGCTGAAAGAACTACAGGAGCAACAACAAACAAAGCCCAGAGCAAGTAGAAGGAAGGAAATCATCAAGATCAGAGTAGAACTAAATAACTCAGAGATTCAAACTACAATTCAATGAATCAACAGATCCAAGTGCTGGTTCTTTGAAAAAATAAACAAAATTGACAAGCGTTTATCCAGAATCATCAAGAAAAAGAGAGAGAGGATCCAAATAAACAGAATCAGTCCTGAAAGAGGGGAAATCACAACTGATACCTCAGAAATAACAAAGATTGTAAGAAATTACCACAAACAACTATATGACAAAAAATATGACAACCTAGATGAAATGGACACATTTCTGGAAATGTATAATCTACCAAAACTGAACCCAGAAGAAGCAGAAAGCCTGAATAAGCCAATAACAACTGTGAAATTGAAGAAGTTATCCAAAATCTCCCAAATCACAAAATCCCTGGACCAGATGGCTACACAGGTGAATTTTGCTAAACATTCAAAGAAGAACTAACTCCTATCCTTCTCAACCTATAGAAAAAAAAAAAAAAAAAATCAGGAAGAGGGAAAATTCCCAAACTCTTTCCATGAGGCCAATATTATTCTACTCCCAAAACCAGGGCAAGACACAACTAAGAAAGAAAGCTACAGGCCAATATCTCTGATGGACATAGATGCTAAAATTCTCAACAAAATATTGGCCAATCGGATTCAGCAGTATATTACAAAGATCATACACCATGATCAAGTGGGTTTCATCCCAGGGATGCAAGGATGGTACAACATTTGTAAATCCATAAATGTAATACACCACATCAACAAATTGAAAGATAAAAACCATATGATCATATCAATAGATGCTGAAAAAGCATTCGATAAAGTACAGCAACCATTAATGATAAAAACCCTCAGCAATATGGGAATAGAGGGAGCATATCTCAACCTCATAAAGTCCATCTATGAGAAACCAGAAGCCAACATCATACTTAATGGACAAAAACTGAAAGCTTTCCCCATAAGATCAGGAATGAGACAAGGCTGTTCACTTTCTCCACTTCTATTCAACATTGTCTTGGAAGTTCTAGCTATAGCCATCACAGAAGAAAAAAGGAATCAAAGGTATCCAAATTGGAAAGGAGGAAGTCAAACTGTCATTATTTGCAGGTGATATGATAGTGTATATACAAAACCCGGTGGGCTCCACCAAAAACTTACTCAACCTAATAAGCAAATTTAGCAAAATAGCTGGGTATAAAGTCAATATCCAGAAATCAAAAGCATTTTTGTATACCAATAATGAAACATCAGAAATAGAAGGGAGAAAACAAATCTGATTTGCCATAACTACAAGGAAAATAAAGTTCCTAGGAATAAACTTAACTAAGGAGATAAAAGCCCTGTATTCAGAAAACTACAGAACAATGAAGAAAGAAATCAAGGAAGACACAAATAAATGGAAGCATATATCATGTTCATGGATGGGAAGAATTAACATCATTAAAATGTCCATACTACCCAAAGCAATCTACATATTCAATGCAATCCCTATTAAAATACCAATGACAGACTTCACAGAAATAGAAAATAAAACTTCAAAAATTTATATGGAGCCAAAAACACGCACAAATAGCCACAGCAATCTTGAGAAAGAAGAACAAGGTAGGAGAATCGCAATACTGAACTTCAAACAATACTACAAGGCTACTGTCATCAAAACAGCATGGTACTGACATAAGAATAGACATATAGAGCAATGGAACAGAATAGAGAGCCCAGAAATTAACCCAGGACTATATGGTCAACTAATATTTGACAAAGGGGGAAGGAACATCCAATGGAGTAAAAACAGTCTCTTCAACAAATGGTGTTGGGAGAACTGGACAGCAACAAGCAAAAAGATAAAACTAGATCACTAACTTACACCATACACCAGAATAAACTCAAGATGGAGAAAGGATTTAAACATAAACATTGCCACCATAAAGGTCCTGGAGAAAAATATAGGCAGTAAACTTTTGGATATCCTATGCAGAAATATGTTTACTGATACTTCTCCAAGGACAAAGGAAATAAAAGAACGAATCAACAAATGGGACTGTATCAAATTGAAAAGTTTCTGTTCAGCTAAAGAAAATATCAGCAAAATTCAAAGGGAACCAACTGTATGGGAAAACATAATTGCCAATGATACCTCAGACAAGGGTCTGATCTCCATAATATATAAAGAACTAATGCGACTCAACGCCAGGGAAGCAGAAAGCCCAATTAAAAAATGGGCAAAGAACCTGAACAGACAACTCACTGAGGAAGATATAGAAAGGGCCCCGAGGCATATGAAAGAATGCTCAACATCACTAGTCATCAGAGAGATGCAAATTAAAACCTCAATAAGGTACCACCTCACACCTGTCAGAATGGCAATCATCAACAAATCAACAAACAACAGGTTTTGGCAAGGATGTGGGGCAAAGGGAACCCTCGTACACTGTTGGTGGGAATGTAGGCTGGTGCAGCCACTGTGGAAAACAGTATGGGGTTTCCTTAAAAAACTAAAAATGGGACTGCCTTTTGATCCAGTCCACTACTTGGACTATCCCCAAAGAATCCTGAAACACCAATTCATAAGAACCTATTTACACCTATGTTCATAGCAGCACTATTTACAATAGCCAAGTGCTGGAAACAGCCTAAGTGCCCATCAGTGGATAATTGGATCAAAGAACTTTGGGACATTTACACAATGGAATACTACTCAGCAGAACTGAGAACTCCTACCCTTTGCAACAACATGGATGGAACTGGAGAGTATTATGCTTAGTGAAATAAGCCAGTCAGTGAAGGACAAATAACATATGATCTCACCCATTACAGGACAATAATGAACAAAACTAACAACAAGCCAAACAGAACCAAATATATGAATACTGTGAATAGGCCTTCAGTGGTCACGCAGAAGCGGGTTGTGAGGAGGGGGGAGGAAGAGGCAAGGAAGGGGAGCAGTTTAGACAAGAACCTAGAATAAAGGAACCATGGACATGGACAACAGGTGGGGTTGACTTTGTGGGTAATGGGTGGGTGGGGAGGGGCACAGAGGGGAGCAAAAAGGGGATGGATGTAATACAACAATAAAATTTTAAAGAATATTACTTATCTGTTAAAAAAATTATTATTTGTAAAAATTTCTCAGGTGATGCTGATGCTCCTGGTTGAGGGATTAGATTTTGACAATCACTGTGCTAATCTACTCTTAAACATTTCATAGGCAAGGATATTGAGTCCCAGGGAAAGGAAATAATGTCTCCATTTTACATATGAGAAAACTAAATCTCCAAACTCCTACTCCAGTGCTTATTAACTCTTCTGGCTTCATTATATTAAAAATGCCTCTAGGGATGCATTTATTTACTTAATATTTTATAGAATCCTATTGAAGTATAGCATACACACAAAAAGTATTGAGACCATAAGTGTATATAGCTCATTGAATTTCCACAAACTGAGCAAATCCATGTAACCAGCACCCAGATCAATAACTGTCATATCAAAAGCCTCATTATGGACCCCTCCAGGCACTTACCCCACTTATTTCCTTCTATTTTTAATGGAAAGATAAAATCTTCCATCAGTGAGCAAATTACTTCCATGCCCTACCATCACATAATCTTGATTTGTATGAGGAAATCAAATCATCCCCCTCAGCCTTCACTTGAATAAATAATTCCCTTTCTACAAGCTATGCAATTTAAGCATCATGTAAATGTTTCCAGTATAATGTAAATATATCTTGAGCATTCACTGGAATTGCCAATGCAAGATTCAAAGTCATGCAAACATCTTCCCTTCCTTTTCATTGGAAGCTGCAGTTCAATCTGGCAAATAGACAAGGAAAAGGCTTCAAGCACCAGGAAAAATTGCTTAAGGTTCCTTAAGCTGGAGAGAAGGTGGTGGAGGACTGCTGAAGTTTTGGGTAGCCCTAAATATCTCCTTGTCCTTCCAGATCTTGCAGTCATTCAGGCTACCCCTACTTCCACACTCTACATATTTATACACAAAAACACACAGATCCACTAGTCAAGGAACAAGTGTAAAGGACCCATGACAACAGGGTGTGGATTGACTGTGGGAGTGGGGTAGGTGGTGGACAAGGCAAAGCAGGGAAGAGCAGTGGCAGGGAGGGGTGCAGGGTCTGGGGCAACTGTAAATGAACAACAACAAAATTTAAAATGAAAAAAAAAAAATCAGAGACCCAGATAGGGTGATGACTGCTAAACTGGAACCTTGTGTCATGTACTTTTGTCATTTAATATATTTAGTATTTAAACTCCACCTATCTCAGAGATAGCTAAGATTTACACTCGGGACCCTAAGCTATCAAATTTATTCTCATAAAATCCCTCCATTAACACATGGGTGGGGAAATTAATTGAGGGTACTACTGGTTCACCATCATCATCCTTAGAGAAAAAGCCAAATCCTACATTATTACCTAGGGATATATAATGGTCTTGCTCTCTCTTTCTCCCTTCCTCTGTCCCTCTCTCTCCTTCCCCAGTGACCAATTACACTGGATTCCCTCCTATGCCTTGCTGTACTTCTGTCTGAAGTAATCTTTTTTTCCTGATCTTGGTAGGCCAGCTCCTCAGTCATTCTCAATTCAGCTTTAATGCCATTTTCTTGTAGGTTCTTACAGTTATTTGTTACTTGTGTACTTGTTAATTGTTGCCCTTATTAGAAAGGAAACTCTTAGGAGGTAAGAGCAGGGATTTCATCTGACTTGTTCACCACCATACCATAGTAAATAAAATATTGCTTGACATATAGTGTATAAATAATAAATATTTCTTGAGTACATGAATAAATTGTTTTAAACTATCTGTATGTTATGAACTCACCAGATGTAATGCACAACATCACTTTAGCAGTCTCTGGAAAGTATAGACTTTGAAACCAGCTAAACCTGGGTTCAAATGCTAGTTTTGCCCTTTGCTAATTAATAAAGCTGGATGACCTTGGGCAAGTTTCTTAGTCTCTCTGAGCCAATTATATCTCATTTATTTATTATAAAGATTTTATTTATTATTTTTAGAGCAAGGGGGAGGGATAAAGGCAAAGAGGGTGACAGACATCAATGTATGGTTGGCTTTCATCTGCCTCCAGCTAAGGACCTAGCTGGAGACCTGGCTTGCAACCTCATTATGTGTCCTGGCTGGGGAATCGAACCAGTGACTTTTGGGTTCACAGGCCAGCACCTTATTCACTGTGCTACCAGCCAGGGCCTGTTCTTTAAAACTATCATAATTTCAACCTTACATATTTGTTCTGATATTAAGTGCTAATATATATAAAGCTCACAAAATAGTAGGCTAGAACATGATAGATCTAAATACAGAGCCTCACTCCTACCCCTTGCTATTATATTCATTTCCATGTGCATTGATTGGTCTTTTTGTCTAGATACATGTAAATATTCCACTCCCACTTTACTCTCTTTACTCTCACAAACTGTCCAAATCAAACAATTATAGCAACAACACAAAATTCTGATGTCTGTCAAGGATATCTGGAAAAATTACCATTTAAGCTTCCATTTCTTCAGTGACTAGTCTATTGCTTCCTGTCTATCATCTGTCTCCTTCCCCTGACTCATGTTGTTGTGAAGAAATCACATGTAACTATGGCCCTGAAGTCATAATAAATCATTCAGATGTCAAAAGTCCTAATCTGCCAATGTTAGAGCAGAGGTTGATTAAAAGATTAAAAAGCATCACTTTTGATAATAAGACAACTTGAGTGGGTGGCAGATGAGCCCTCTTGCTTGTGTCCCCAGCATGGATTTTTGCCTGATCTTCCGACAAGTGACCTGGACAATCAATGGAGTCTGAACTGATATATGAATATTTAAACTCAAGGAGTATAAAGGATGCTTTGCACAGTCTGATAAGAGCTTTTATAAGTTGAAATGTAAATACCGTGTTTGAGGTGCCTTCAGCAGAGATCAAACAGAAAATACAATTTAGTGACTCCCTTCCCAGCCATTGCAAGGGGCCCTGGCACCACAGAGGGAACCCCTAACTCCAATCAGGAGAGGATTGGGAGGATATATGAAGTCTAGGAGTCTCAGGCTGCACACACACACAGTGAGCATCATGTCCACTGCTACAGAGCCAACCAGAAGAGTTACAGAAAGAAATTCTATCTCCTAAAATTGTCCAAGGCACCAGCAGGCTGTGGCCATCCCTGAAAGAGAGAGACTTTTGCTTTTTGGGGAGGTGGAGTGCACAGAGAACCAGGTAGTGATTTTGCACTGTAGTATGGGTACCTCAGACTTTTCAGAAGAGCAGAAGCATAGCTGAGCAGGGACCCCATGCACATGCACAGCTTCCCTGCTAGCAAATAAAGAAAATTGAAAGCCCAGTTTGTACCTACAGAATCCAGCATGCCAGAAAGATTAGAAAGCTCTGCCCAGTGTGGCTGGTAAGCTGAGGGACTGCATGCAGAATGGAGAGTTCAGGTCTGAGCCTACTGTGAGAGCAGTGGGCAGGGAATTAAATGGCAAGAGTTGAGTGCCTGAGATTCTTTGCAGCCAGGCAGGTCCCCTCATACCACAGAATACAAAGCTCTGGGAAAAGGAAGGCATGCCTAACACCCACTTGCATGATTGCAGACTCCAGAGAACTGTAACACTAGGCTCAAGAATCCCCTGCCAGGCACATATCTGCAGGGGAAAGAAAGAGAATCTCCAAAAGAGCCCTTTAGGAGCTTTTATGAGATGTGTCAAGCTGCACTGGTTCCTCCTTGGGCCAGTCTTATATTCTTATTCACTGAAACCAGCAGAACAGAGATTAGAAATTGGTGCAACAAGGGGTATTCAGGGTCCTGCCCAGCCTTAGCTCTTATACAGAGCTGCCATCAGTGCCAAGCAGGAAAGAACCGACCCTTTTGCACAGATTGGCTCCTCACATGAAACTGAACATTACTGGAAATAATCTGGGACAAACCAAGATGTGTAGTGAAAGGGAAGGGGAACACACACATCATCTTTCCTGAAGACTGAACAGCACCTCCCAGGGGAGAACTAGGGATCTCATATCCTTGATTGCCCAGAAGCCCCCTCTAGAGGCAGGTGGAGGTGGTACATGCACTGCTGTTAGATAACAGATACCATCCCTGGGCCTTGTGCTGATATAAAGCCAGCAAGGCAGAGCAGTGAGGACCAGTCAAGCCTGAAGGAGACAACCACAGAATTTGGGTCACTTGTAGACTTGAACAGGCTGCCTAAAGCTAGACTAGGATGCCATTTGACATTACCAGAGGCAGATTCAGAATGAGAAAAATGTAGGCAAACAATAGACTGCTGAGATGAATTTCACCTTGTTCTGTTTCATTATTCGTGTTATATTTTTTACTGCATAGCTTTTTAACATTCTCTTTTTCTTCAATTTCATTCCTATTATTTCATTATTTTTAAAATTTTAGTTGTATTTCAAATCTCACATTTTACTCTTTCTTTCCCTTACTCCATTTGCCTTTTCACTTCCCTTTCTTATTTTTGTTTTCAATTTCATTTAATTTATTTTTCCCTTTCTACACCTTGTTTCCTTTCCTCACTCTTAGTACTTCTCCTCTGGACTTCCAGCCAAGATAGACATGTAGGTAGATATGCTTTGCCACACCCCATAACCACAAGAAGGAACCTCAAACTAAAAACAGTTCAGAAAATTGAACTGTGTGTAAGTCCAACAAAGATAAATAAGTAATACTCATCCAGACAGGTAGAAGGGGTGCATTCAGGGTGGAGAGCACATGGTGTGACAGCAGAGGTGGCACCAACAGCAAGGCAATGGTTAAAGTTGGCTGTCAGAAAATACAGTCATTTATTTTAAAAGTCAGGAGAAACAGCTGGGGAGTTATCCTAGTCCCAGACCAGTCCACACAGCTCATGGTCACAGCACAAAGGAAAATAAAGCTTCATTGTTTCTAACTGTGGAAACAAGAAAAGGTTGAGGTAGCAAAGGAAAATTCCAGTCTCTCAGCAGAGTCTTATGTTTAGAGGGCCCCCATGGTCCTACAACATCTACAAACCAAACCCTGGTTATGATGGGAATCATAACCAGGGCAACAGCTAGAGGGGTGCCAGTCCCATACAGGAAGTGGGAGAAGTGATTGGAAAGGGGTTAGTGCTGAGCAAGTGGCATTGTTCCCTCTCAGACTCCTTCCCAACATACAGCACCACAAGGTGGTGAAATGGATCACCCTGCACTGACAAATACATAAGGCTCCACCCTTTACAATGTAACAGATGTGATAGCTCTACCTAAGACAAAGAGGCAAACACAGGAGGCTGTCAAGTTGAGGAGGCAGAGAAGTATGGCTCAAAAGAGGGAGCAGGTCAAGGTTCCAGTGGAAGAACAAAATTACAAGGAGATAGCTAACCTAACAAAGAGTTCAAAATACTGGTGATAATGATGCTCATAGGCTTGACAAACATGATTGAGTATGGCAAACACATAAGGAAAGGAGAGAAGGCTAGGCTAAGTGAAACAAAAAATCCACATAAAACCAATAATGAAGGGAAATAAGCAGGAGTTCAAATTAAGAATATGAAACATAAGCAAGAAATAAACAGTACAGAGTAAGGAAACAAAAATTGAAAATAATGACAAGAGGGTTAAGAACCTCTGGGACAACTTTAAACATATCAAAATCCAAAACATAGGGGTGCCAGAAGGACAAGGTAAGAGTGAGAACTTGAAAACTTATGTGAAAAATAATGAAGGAAAACCTCTCTAATTTGGTAAAGAAAATAGACATACAAGTCCAGAAAGCACAGAGGGTCTCAAACAAACTAGACCCAAAGAGGACCACACCAAGACACATCATAATCAAAACTCCAAAGGTTAAAGATAAAGCGAGTATCTTAAAAGCAGCAAGAAAGAAGCAGAGTTGCCTACAAATGTGTTGCAATAGAACTGACAGCTGATTTCTTTAAAAAACAAAACAAAACACAACAACAACAACAACAAAAAACAAAAAACAAAAAAAAAAACTTTTGCAGGCAAGAAGGGACTGGCAAGAAATATTCCAAGTGGTGGAAAGCAAAGGCCTATAGTCAAGATTACTCTAATCATTACCAAACATTTAAAGAAAAACTAACTCCTATCCTCCTCAAACTATACCAAAAAATTCAGGAAGAGGGAAGACTCCCAAACTTGTTCTATGAGGCCAAATTATTCTAATCCCAAAACCAGGGCAAGATCCAAATAAGAAAGAAAGCTACAGGCCAATATCTCTGATGAACATAGATGCTAAAATTCTCAACAAAATATTGGCCAACCGGATTCAGCAGTATATTACAAAGATCATACACCA
This sequence comes from Noctilio leporinus, assembly GCA_004026585.1. Classification (NCBI taxonomy): domain Eukaryota; kingdom Metazoa; phylum Chordata; class Mammalia; order Chiroptera; family Noctilionidae; genus Noctilio; species Noctilio leporinus. The sequence goes on from PVIW01014655.1 coordinate 22,077, forward strand.
TGATCAAGTGGGCTTCATCCCAGGGATGCAAAGATGGTACAACATTCATAAATCAATCAATGTAATACACCACATCAACAAAGTGAAAGGTAAAAACCATATGATCATATCAATAGATGCTGAAAAAGCATTTGATAAAGTGCAGCAACCATTTATGATAAAAACCCTCAGCAAAATGGGAATAGGGGGAGCACACCTCAACATCATAAAGGCCATCTATCAGAAACCTGAAGCCAACATCATACTTAATGGACAAAAACTGAAAGCTTTCCCCCTAAGATCAGGAACGAGACAAGGCTGTCCACTTTCTCCACTTCTATTCAACATTGTCTTGGAAGTTCTAGCTATAGCCATCAGAGAAGAAAAAGGAATCAAAGGTATCCAAATTGGAAAGGAGGAAGTCAAACTGTCATTATTTGC
>PVIW01014656.1:0-22492 GCA_004026585.1 Noctilio leporinus
AAAGCTTTCAGTTTTTGTCCATTAAGTATGATGTTGGCTTCAGGTTTCTCATAGATGGCCTTTATGATGTTGAGGTATGCTCCCTCTATTCCCATTTTGTTGAGGGTTTTTATCATAAATGTTTGCTGCACTTTATCAAATGCTTTTTCAGCATCTATTGATATGATCATATGGTTTTTATCTTTCAATTTGTTGATGTTAACCATAATTCTTACCTTCCCATAATCTTTTACAAAACAGAGGAATCTTCTACTTACTTCACCTGCCAATTACAAACACATTCTTCATAAGTATTAGCCAGGTTTCACCAGGTTTTGCTGCAGAACAAACAAGTCCAGGTCTTAGAGGCTAAAAATGGTTGATTTCTCACATAACATGCCAGCTGCTGCTCCTCTCCGTGTCCACTGCATTCTGGATCCAGGCTGCAGGAAGACAGAGGAGAGGAGATCAAAGTGCAAAACAGACAAGCCAGCCAAATCTAACCTCCTTTAAAGGGTTTTCCCAGAAGCAAACCCCCCCCCGCCCCGCACTTTCTGGCTCAGGTGTGCTCACTGGCAGCCTCTTGAAGCCCAGCCAGCAGCCCCCACCCCCACCCAGTTCTTCCAGTGCACCGCAGCCAGCAGCACGGAGGGCCAGTAGCTCCCCCTAGCAACCCTGCCTTTGGTGATTTTGTACCCAAGTGTGCCCACTGAGACACCTCCCTGGCACCAGAGAGGCCGTTTTCTAAGAAGTTCCAGATGACAGACTTCCAGCGAGTTCACCAGCACAGAACACAGCCCTGCTCTCTCCAACAAAATCTGGATCTCAGCCCTGTAAGGAGGCAGAGGGGGAGGGAGGAACTCTATCATAGCTTTACGAGTGGTGGTCACTCCTTACATCTGCTACTTTTCTCCGGTATTCTTCAGGGTTCTCTTTACTTCTTAATAGCCAATCCTTCAGAACCAAATCCCCTGCTGCAGTGAATAATTCTTGATTTAATTTTTTTTTTTTCTATTCAAGCTGCTGGGTGGTTCTTCCCTCCTGATTGGGTCCAGACTAATACACCCAGCCAACATTCTGGCTCATAGCTCACTTGCCAGGACTAGCTGCCAGTCCTGGGACATGTGGCTCTGTGGCTGGGCAAGTGCCCATACCCACGAAGCCAGGCTTCCGCTAAAAAGAAGGAAGAGGAGATGAAGTCTTGCATAAACAGCATCTGCCTCAATAGCAATAGGCATTGACAAAGATGCATTTCAAACTTCTCTGTTTTCTAGGACATGTCTCCTACCATCGCCCGTAGGTGGAAATCTCTACCATCCTCCAGGCTCATGTCACACCATCCTCCCAGACACTATAGATCCCGTCCTTTGAAAACCCCCTCAATGTAATCTATTAGAAAAGAAAGAAATAAGTGCACACAAATTCAGCAAGTATGATCTGCTCTGTAGTGGACATCACACAAACTAAATGTCTCCACAGTGTCCCCTCTGTCTTTAAAAGCCCCACCACCACCATAGTCCCTCCAGCTTCTGAGTCTGCTAGAGAGCATTCCCATGGGCCCTTGGTGGGCTGTGATCCCTGTCCTTTCTGCTTCCCTGGCCACTAGAGTCCCTGTCCCTACTGGGGGACGGGCCCAGTGTCTGTCACCGGCCCCCACAGTCAGGGAGGAGCATGCCCTCTCTTCTCAGGGTGCTCCTGAGCATGTGCTGACAACAGACGCTGTGGTTCCCACCCCGCCTCCCACTCAGGCACAAGTCCCAGCCAAGGTGGAAACAGGAGGTGGTGACAGTGACTTGCTGTGTGACTTTGGGCAGGTTACTGCCTCTGTCACATCTCCTCCTCTGGGGGAGAGGTGGACGTTGTGAGCATTAAATGAGAAAGTGAAGGAGTCCTGTTTGTCGCACTGTCGCCTACACAGTAAGTTCTCATGAAATGCTAGTTGGGGGTATTAATACTATTTGCCCAGCTCCTGGCTAGCCTTCGAAAAGTGGAGCCTCTCACTTCCAGGAGTGGCTCGGCTCTGGCTGAGGAGCCTCCAAGTGAGTTCTGACCGCTTTGAGGTCCTGGGGCATCCAAAGAAGTCATTCTGAAGGGACAGGCGGGCAGGAGAATAGGAAGGAGGCAGCTGAAGCACCCGAGCTCTCCCTGTGACACGTTGGCTAGGACTCACCAAAGCAGCGCAGAGGCAGAAGCTGCATGTAAAGTGCAGGCTGCAGCGCCATCTACTGGCCATGGCCTGGAATTTATGGCTGGAAAGAGCGAGATAACTGGTCGCCTGGCCCACCTGTCACTGGGGTGTCTGCATGTTTATCTAGTTCCTCAGGGGGTTTTCGTGCAGGTGGTACAGTGCTCCTCACCCTTTCCCATAAGGGCACCCTATTTTAAGGTTGGGAACAAACATGCTCACAATGATATGGTGCACTGAGATGTACTCCTGCCCCAAACACCCAACCTGAATCTAATTATGAGGAAGCAACAGACAAACCTAAAGAAAGTGACTGGCCTGTACCTTTCAAAAATGTCAAGGTCATGAGAGAGACACAGAAGACCTGGGACCTGTTACCGGCACAAGGAAACTAAGGAGACAAGACAACTGAATGCAATATATGATCCAAGATGTTCTTTTGCTATATGGGACATTATGGAACAACTGACAAAATCTGAATATGGTCTACCGATAATAGTAATGTGTCAATGTCAATTCCATGACTTTGATCACTGAACTAGGACTATATAAGGGACTATCTTTGTTTTTAAGGAATAGAAACTGAAGTACTTAGGGGTGAGGGATCATCAGTTTTGTGTCTGACTTGTAAACAGTTCAAGAAGACAAAATATGCACATAACTCTAGTGAAAAGTGTTCAGAAAATCTTTGCATTGTTTCTTGCAGCCTTTCTAACAGTCTGAAATAACAGTAAAATAAGAAGTTAAGGCCCTGGCTGGTGGCACATAACCAAGTTGCGAGCCAGGTCTCCAGTCAGGTCCTTAGCTGGAGGCAGGTGAAAGGCAACCATGCATTGATGTCTTTCTCCCTCTCTCCCTTCCCCTCTTTATAAAAATAATAATAAATAAAATCTTAAAAAAACAAAAACAAAACATTAAAAAATAAAAAGAAGTTAAAAGATATTTCACTGCCCTCCTGAGAAAATAGAGTGACATAACGCCACCATAATTCAATTGTACATTTAAAACAGCAACATCCCACCTTTTCACAGAGCCCTTCGGAAGTGCCGGGCCAGTGCTAACCACTTTCCATGGTTCATCTCATTTAATCCTCACTGCAATGCTGAGAGAGAGAGAGAGAGAGAGAGAGAGAGAGAGATGTTATGATTGACCCGCAGTTTTCAGCTGCAGAAACCCATACCTCAGAGAAGTGAAGCAACCTGCCCAAAGTGATACAACTAGTAATTGAGTGGGATGGCCTCTCTGAATCCGGAGCCATTAATATCCAATGAGCAGCACATGGTTATCCACAACACTGGATGACAGGGCTCTTATTTAGAACAGGATTGGGGACCACCTCCTACAGCTTGCAGATGGAGCTCCACAATGTCCTCCAAACTTGCCTGGGCCTTGGCTGTGCCTCTGGCCACGTTGTTGCTCCTGGCTGCCCTTGTCACTGTCTCCAAAGTCCCTTCCCTACCTCCTTCCCCACCCCACAGTTCCTTCCCAAGCCCTCTATGTGGATAGGCCCTTTCCCTCCTCTGCAGTGCCACTGCCGTATACCTGCACCCTCTCCCAGAGACTGTCCTGCTCTCCAGCTCCTGCTACGATTCCTTTGCCAGAAGCAGAGGAATGTAGGTGTTGCCAGCTCCAGCTCTGGACTCAGACAAGCCTGGATTCAAAAGCTGGCTCTGCCATCCACTGGCTGTGCAACCTTGGGCAAGTCACTTTACCTCTCTGATCATCTTAAAATAAGGAGCAGGGCTATTATACCCCAGCTAATTATAAAGACAAAGTAAATTGAGCTATACCAAATCTTTCATATAACACCTAGCAAGCAGCAAGTACTTAAATGTTAGTCATGATCCACGCGTCCTATCTCCATAATGACTCTTACACATTTTTTCAAATAAATTAGTTAGGAGCATGGGTCAAAGTTTTATTTCTATCTTGCCAACAAAGCCAAGTTAGAGTTTTCTTTTGTTAAGGACATTTCACAGGAAAAGAAAATGGTTGGGTAATCATTGGTAAAATGAATACAAGACAAAGAATGTCTGATAATCAGCTGAGCGCTTGGGTAGCTGATTTCTCCAAAGAGGTTTTAATCTTGTTAAAGTTTATCAGAAAATTACTTAAGCATTTATCAGGAATGCTAATTTCCTCCCAGAAGGAGGTCGTGAATTGCATCAGGCTGGAGAGTTCTGTACCAGCCTGTGATTGGGACACTTTTCTTAATCACAGCCGTAATAATCAAGGCTGATATTGCTTGAGGCCTCGCTGTGCGTCCAACCTGGAGCTGCACCACTGGCCTCGCCTTGAAGCAGACCCTGGGTGCATGTCATCATTGCTCCTCCATCCACCTTGCTCCTGCTTGGCATATTCCCACTTAGTTCAGGGGCAGGTGGGGCAGGTGACAACTAAGCCCTGAAGGGTTGGGTGGATGGGAGTAGCAACAATCTCAACCCAGGCCTTTGCACACAGAACCTGGGATCCACATCCTTTCCTGCTCTCCACACCATCAAGATAGAAATGAACGGGTTTCTGAAAGTAGAAACTACGCACTGCTCCCCCAACTTGTGGGGTGTAAGTAGGTGCTATTCTTCTGAAGAATGTGACTTGATTTTCTGGTCTAATACCATCCAGGAAGGCCTTCACCAGCAAGATGGCAAGGTGTTATTCTGGTCACAGAGCCTGGTTGAGTGACCAAAGGCTCCTTACCAAGCACGGATGCCTCTCCTCTGACAGACAATCAAGATTTAGATCCAAGTTGCTCATTAGCTTCTTTAGGGATTTGTTGGATATCTTCCTGCTGTACGAACAAAGAGGTGGACTTGGCTGTTGGCTGCAAGGAGACTTTTGGAAGAAGCAGATCTGCCTACCCATTGTGAAAAGCAAAACACTGTATCTGCAGCAGATGCACTATCTCCAAGCTGGTTTTGGTTGAGGTCAGTGGTCCCCCGCCAGCAGCATTAGCATCAAATAAGAACTTGCTAGAAAGGGGAAGTCTTTCTTGCCCCACCCCAAACCTATGGAAACAGAATCTCTCCAGTAGGGTCCAGAGATAGATGCTTTATTCAACGTTCTAGGTGATTTGTATATAAATTGAATTTTGAGTTAAGTTGGGCTAAGTGGTCGTATTGTTTCCTCTTTCCATCTTCTCTCACTTCTCACCACCTTCTCTTCCTCCATATTGCCTCCCATCCTTAAAGTCAATCTAAGTACCCAGGTTGTGAGACCCCCTTGTGGGTCACCAAGGAAGATGGAAGATGATGAGACCCCATAAAAGGGTCCCATTCCCAAGGGGAATGTCTGAGAGCAGGCCTGCCTGGATGAGACATCTTGACGGCATCAGAGATCATGGCTCCACACACTTCCGAGCAAATACAAGATCAAAGGATAGAATCTGCATTGGCCTCAGCTGGCTATAAGGATGCTTGAAGCAAAATAATTTAGGAAAAGATGAGCGACCGGGAGAAGAGGTGACTGAGTGGCTGAACGTAACCACAAAGAGATGCAGTGGAGCTGTTCAGAGAAAAAACACAGCCAACAGCCAAGGGCTGGATTGTTGGAATATGTGAACATGCACTGGACTCTCAAATGCGTTTCCTATATATCTGAGGGCTGATGATAGTGGATATTCAAGGAAAAGGTGACTCCTGAAGGCTGGAGAACTTCAGGTGCTCATTTGACACCCACAAAAAGAAGACACAACCTAGCTGATTCTTTCAATAAGTATTTGCAATCCACCATGGCTTATGCTGCATTTTCATCAGAGGGTGGCTAGGGTACCTCACTCTGGTACTCAAGTCGCTTCTAGAAAGTTCTCCAGCTAGCCCCACAGCCAAGTCTGACTTTGCTTAGGCTACTCAGGATCCATGCGCAGCTCAGGGAAACTAAGTTCCAAGGCCTCTTGCTAAGGGCAGAATTGTGTGGCCCCAAAATTCATCTGTTGAAGCCTAACCCTCAATGTGCCTGCATCTGGAGTGAGGACGTGGGGAATTAAGGTTAAATGAGGTCCTAAGGATGAAGCTCTGATCCAATAAGATTAGTGTCCTTATAAGAAGAGACACCAGCCCTGGCCAGGTAGCTCACTGAGACAGAGCATCATCCTGATATGCCAAGGTCGCAAGTTTGATTCCCAGTCAGAGCACATACAAGAATCAACCAATGAATGTGTAACTAAATGGAACAACAGATTGATATTTCTATCCTCCAGTTCCCCCTTCCCCCCACCATGTAAGAACACAGTGAGAAAGCAGCCATCAGCACACCAGGAAGACAGTCTTCACCAGAAACCAAATTGGCTGGCCACCTTGATCTTGAACTTCCCAGCCTCTGGAACTGTGAGAAAATAACATCTGTTGTTTAAACCATCCAGTCTCTGATCTTTTGTTATGACAACCTGAGCTAACAGACACACCTCCCTCTGCCTGAACACCACTCCCAGCTGTCCAGCTGTCCTGGCTTTACTACAGGTTAGAGCAGGGGACAGTCCAAGAGGTGGCCTCTTTCCAAGTGTTCAATGGGAAGCAGAGTCAGCGATTTCCTCCTTCCTCAGTGTTCCCTCAAATGCACTTTTTCATTTCCCCCTGCATGCCAGTTCAGAAAGAGAAACCGAAAAGAAGAAAGCAGGAAGCCCACAGAAGGGAAATAACACACGCAACGTAGTTAGCCTGTTTTCACCTGCATCTCTGCTCCTTCCTCAATCCCCCGAGGCCAAAATGCAGCAGGCTTTTCTTGGAGGACTCCTAAATATACCTTTATTCTTCCTGACACCAGCTAAGCCTTCATGGTGGATGGAAGTATCTAGTCCACATCCATGAAAAGCTCTTGGAGGAACGGGTCCTCCAAGTTTGCTTATTGGAAGAAGGGATAAAAGAATTGGGAGATCTGTGCCTGACAAGGCTACTGTCCTGTTGCAACAATCCTACTTTCAAATGGCAAAAGCTGTCATTGATCTTCCTTGGCATTCTTTCTGCAACAGTTTTAATTTCTTCATTTATGAATATCCCTAACCCAAATGAAAAAGGTCTGAGCTTGTTTACAAGCTCAGAATGGCTTTAGTTATGCAGTTCCAGGTATTTCTGTTGGGGGTGATGAAAATGCTCTGGAATTAGAAAATGGTGATAGTTGTACCACTCTGTGAATCTCACTGCCTCTTTGCCCCACTCCCAAGCCAAAATGAAGAATCTCTACATAGGTTTACTGACTTAATTTACAAAATTTAGAAAAATGTAAATACATTTAACAATAATCATTATAAAAATAGTCACACAAAATATCATGAAAAAATTGTTTCAGTAGTCATATAAGCATGGAATCTGTTCTTTTTTTAACTAATTCATAGTGAACCAGAGGCACTACCAGCCCAGTAAAGATAAAGAAATTTTGGGATTATGAAATATTGCATTAAGTATTATGAATACAGACAATAGGGAAATAACCACTCAACAGACTAAATTTTATTTAACATTCTTTTGAAAAATCTAACGTTTCTAATTGGAAGAATATGCAATGACTCTAATGTTTCCTCATTAGAGGAATGCTAATTTTCTCAACCTAACATGCCTACTGGCCTCTTTTTCACAGGCTTCAACATTTCTTTACTCATAAAATGCAAGGAATAAGGAAATTGGGGTACCTCTTGGGAAATGAACTGTGTAGCCAGTCTTTAAGATGGAGGAGAGGGCCCAGCCTCTCTCTCTGGGTCTGTATAATACCTTGTGGGTTTTAGATGTTCTCCTAAGAGACATGGAGAGCCATTGGAGTGTTTCAGACAAAGCAGTAACATAATCAGATTCAGGTTCTGAAAATGAAGATTCTGGCTGCTACATGGCACATAGGCTATAGGTGAGCAAGAATGGAACTAGGAAAACTCAGCAAGAAATGATTTGCCATAGTCCAAGTTACAGATGTACTGGTGGCTTGGACAAGCAATGGCAAAGGTGAGAAGTGGTCAGACTCTGGACACCAGCACTGATAGGACTTCCTAAGGGACTGGAGTGGGACCTTCTTTCCCCCAAGTATTTGGCTTAATGCTGGATGGATGTGTGATGAGCCGTTAGAGATACCTGCTAGTCATGCATGTCCAGATGCTGGGTAGAAATTTGGGGCTATGAGTCTGGAGTCCATGGGAGAGGTAGGAGCTAGAAATATAATGTGGGCTCTTTTACATAAAGAAGACATGTAAAGCCAAGAAACTTGATAAAGTCACCTAGGAACGGAAGACCAAGGCTGAAGCCTGGGAGTCCCCAACACTTAGAGGTTGGGAAGAGGAGCAGGTGTGAGCAAAGGACCCATAAAAGAAATGGTAAATGAAGTAGGAAAGAATCCAGGAGAAGATATTGTCCCAGTAGCCAGGGAAAGAAAATGTTTCAAGGGAGAATGGATCAACAGTGACAAATGCTATTGACAGATGGACCAAGATGAGAAATGAGAACTGGCCATTGGATTGGGGATGAGGGAGTCTGTAGGTAACCTCAAGGACAACAGCTTTGGTAACGTGGTGGGGTAAAATCTGATTACTATGAGTTTAGTAAAGAACAAGAAAGAGACAGTGAGTCATTATTTTTCTATTTGCCCTTCCAATAGGAAGGGAACAAAGACACCAACTGACCATCAAGGAGCCCCTTAAACTCTGGCTTCTAAACACGACGAGATGTAGCGGTGAAGAGTCTTCTCTGCACCAGATTTCTATAAAACTCTTCTGCCAGTCCAGTGACTGCTTCCCTTCTTCTCTTTCTGTGCCTGGGTATATAACAATTCAGCTGTCACTAACTCCAGCTTCCTTTGAAAACAGTCTGTTTGCAAATCAACCCTCCTTTAATTATCCCAACTTAAATGTGTCTTCCGTTTCCTGTTGGGACACTGACCTTTGCAAGCTATTACCCCAAAATTGAGGGGCTGGAAACTTCTAAGATATTCTTTTAATATGAAAAATTTCAAGATGTATTAGAGTGAATTTTATTTAAAAACCTCATGAATATATATATATATATATATATATATATATATATATATCTCCTAACTTCAGCAACTAAATATGCCACTCTGATTTCATCTAACCCCTGCCTACTCCCCTCTTCTGCTACTGGACCATTTTTTAAAAGATCCTGAACATTCTGAACATTCATCCATAAGTACTTCAGTCTAGATATCTAAAAGGTAAGAATTGTTTACATAACCACAATACCATCATCACACCTTAAAATGTAATATTAATTAATCAATAGCATCAAATATCCTATTAGTGTTTGCATTTCCTTCATTGTCTCATAAATGTTCTCTATTACTTAGCTGGTTTCTATCAGATCCAGACAAGCTTTGCTAAATCTCCTAAGTTCCTAAATGTTCCCTATATCTACATTTTTTTTTTTTCCTTTGCCATGAAACCATGTCCAACCTCTGATGTTAAATGCCAAAAGCAAGATGTAAGAACTTGTGTTATTTACCTGGTGTGATTTTGTGGTCACCACGTACTTTGGTGACCAAGCACTTCTGAAAACACCAGAGGCTTTGTCTCTGGGGAAAGGAGCTGGAGGAGTGGGGACAGAGGTGAAAGGAAGATTTATTTTCACCCTTTTATAACATCTGTACCATTTTCATCATGTGCAAATATTGGCTATGAAGAGAGTTTTAAATCAGGTAATCAAGAGCTTCAGCCCAGTCCTGGCAGAAACAGGTAACGAGTTGAACTTGGATAAAGGACCAGAGACAGGCACAATGCTCCTGCTGCAAGTTAAAATCTATGTAGACCAGGGTGGACACAACATTGAGGTGGAGCCATCCCACCTTGGGAGAAAAAAAAAAATGCCACAAGTAGGAGTAAGCTCCCTATCAGTGGGAGAAGAGTAATTTGCAGGAAGGGCAGTTGTGTCGGGGGCAATCCCAGACAAATTCAAATTAGATGTGTTCAAGATGCCTGGAAGGCCTGCTGGTCTTGTAAAAACAGCTTGAAGTCACGTTTTCAGCCCAGAGCTCTGGTTTCCAATTTCCTGTCCCTAACCTCAAGATTTGGCCAAAGAAGAAGTGAAAGCTGCAATGAGGAGTTTTTTTCTACTGCTGATTTTAGCTTCTAGTAAAATGTGATATCTCAGAAAACCAGCTACGGGGACAGTCCCCATGTGGATGGCCTCATGGCTCAGGCTCAGCACACTTCCATTCAATGTCTTCTTTAATCCTCGTAAGAACTCCGCAGGGTTGCCAGTTTGATTCTCAGTCAGGACATATAACCAGGTTGCAAGCCAGTATCTAGCCAGGTCCCCAGCTGCAGCAGGTGAAGATAACCTTACACTGATGTTTCTCTCCCTTTCTTCCTCCCTTCCTGCTCTTCTCTTTAAAAATAATCAATAAAAAAAGAACCCTGTAAAGCTGATAGTATTAGGTGCATTTGAGGGATAAGTTGTAGGTTCATGAAGAAACCGCCATAGATGATCCCAACTCAAATTTGAGCATCACCAGGACTTTCACTTCCATGCTCATTCCTAACTGAACCTGGCCTTGTTTGAGAATAGGGTCATTGCAGATGTAAGTAGTTAAGATGGGTTGCTAGAGTGGACCTCTAATGACTGGCATCCTTGTAAAAAGGGGAAAGTTGGAGAGGACCAAAACTTGAGTTAAGCCAAATATGGCTGGACACTGATGAAATCAGGACTGAGCTAAGGGGACGGGACACCCCTGTTCAGAACAAAGAGGATTGAAGACAGTGTAAGGAGTGTCCATTACTGGAGAATGAGAGCCATGACATGTGTATCCTTCAAGGACTGAATAACAAGGCCTTTTGAGAGGACAGCCATGCCCATGTTTGTGCCTCCACTTCTTCCCCCATCTCTCCTCCATCCACACTCCTCACCATCAACTCCCCTGTATTTCTGTGTGCCTTCCCCAATGTGCAGTGCTTTCTCAGGCTTCCATGCCTTGGCTCTTATTTTTCTCTCTGCCTGGGATAACTTCCCTCTCTCAGTTGCCAAAGTTCTACATGTACTTCAAAACCAGGCTCAAGCACCTCTACTGACTTCATTGCTCCCTCTCTATATCCCATAAGCCCTAGAATTCAAACCCTCAAAGCACCATCCACATTTCCTAGCTCTTAGCACAGTGGAATGTTCTGTTGATTTGATGAAGAGAAGATGGGCACTGGGAAGGGGCAAAAGAGGGGTGAGCATGAGATTTTTCACATCTTGTTATGGTTGGTATGATTCATTTTAAAGCCATGAATGCATTTCCAATTTCAAGGAAATTTAAAATACAGCATAATAAAAGAAGAGTTTTCACCACTGTGTGGTGTACTGCTCAACAACTAAAAGAAATGAATTGTTGATACACAAAACAAATGGGTTTGTCTCACAACATAATGCTGCATGAAAGAAGCCAGTCAGAAGAGTATACATACTGGATAGTTCCATGTATATGAAGTTCTAGAACAGGCTAAATGAATCCATGGTACAGAAAGCAATCTGTGGTTTGCTAGCACGGGAGGTGGGAAGGAGATTGGGAAGAGGCATGAGATTGGGATGATAGATAAAAGTGGTTTTTATCTTGATTATGATGTGGTTACATGGGTGCAGACATGAGTCAAGACTCATTGAGCTGTCAATGTGTGCATTTTATTGCATACAAAGCTAAGGACTGAACTGTGTAGCCCCAATATTTATATGTTGAAGCCTGACCTTCTCAATGTGACTGTGTCAGGAGTGAGGAGGTAGCTAACTAAGGTTAAATAAGGTTATAAGGATGAAGCTCTAATCCAGTAAGATTAGTGGTCCTTATAAGAGACACCAGTCCTGGCCAGGTAGCTCAGTGGAATGGCATTGTCCCAATATACCAAGGTTGCACATTCCATCCCCAATCTGAGCACATACAAGAATCAACCAATGAATGTATAACTAAATGGAACAACAGATTGATATTTCTATCCTCCAGTTCCCCCTTCCCCCCACCATGTAAGAACACAGTGAGAAAGCAGCCATCAGCACACCAGGAAGACAGTCTTCACCAGAAACCAAATTGGCTGGCCACCTTGATCTTGAACTTCCCAGCCTCTGGAACTGTGAGAAAATAAAATCTATTGTTCAAACCATCCCATCTATGATCTTTTGTATGACAGCTGGAACTAACTGACACATCTCCCTCCCTCTGCCTGACCACCACTCCCAGCTGTCCAGCTGTCCTGGCTTTACTACAGGTTAGAGCAGGGGACAGCCCAAGAGGTGGCCTCTTTCCAAGTGTTCAATGGGAAGCAGAGTCAGCGATTCCCTCCTTCCTCAGTGTTTCCTCAAATGCACTTTTTCATTTCCCCCTGCATGCCAGTTCAGAAAGAGAAACCAAAAAGAAGAAAGCAGGAAGCCCACAGAAGGGAAATAACACACGCAACGTAGTTAGCCTGTTTTCACCTGCATCTCTGCTCCTTCCTCAATCTCCTGAGGCCAAAATGCAGCAGGCTTTTCTTGGAGGACTCCTAAATATATCTTTATTCTTCCTGATGCCAGCTAAGCCTTCATGGTAGATGGAAGTATCTAGTCCACATCCATGAAAAACTCTTGGAGGCATGGGTCCTCCAAGTTTGCTTATTGGAAGAAGGGATAAAAGAATTGGGAGATCTCTGCCTGACAAGGCTACTGTCCTGTTGCAACAATCCTACTTTCAAATGGCAAAAGCTGTCACTGATCTTCCTTGGCTTTCTTTCTGCAACAATTGAATTTCTTCACTTACGTATATTCCAAATCCAAATGGAAGAGGTTTGAGTTTGTTTTAAAAGGCTCAGAATTACTTTGGTTATGCAGTTATGAGTATTTCTTTTGGGGGCGACAGGAATTCTGTGGAATTATATACTGGTGATAGTTGCACAACTCACTGCTACCCAACCCCAGCCAAAATGAAGAAACTCTGAATAGGTTTACTAATTTAGTTTACAAAATTTATAAAAATGTAAATGCTTATGTTTAACAGTAAGCACTATTAAAATATTCATGCAAAATACCATGAAAAATAACTTCGGTAGTCATAGAAGCATAGAATCTGTTCTTTAAAAACTTAATTCATAGTGAACCAGAAGCACTCTTGGTCCAGTAAAGATAAATGAATTTTTGGATTATGAAATGCTGTGTTAAGCGTTATGAATACAGACAATAAGGAAGTAACCAACCAAAGAACTAAATTTTATTTTTAATTATTTTTAAAAATTTAACTTTTCTATGGCCCTGGCTGGTAGCACAGTGGATAAGGCATCAGCCTGCAAACCCAAAGGTCACCGGTTCAATTCCCAGCCAGGACACATAACCAGGTTGCAAGCCAGGTCTCCAGCCAGGACCATGGCTGGAGGCAGGTGAAAGACAACCATACATTGATGTTTCTCTCCCTCTCTGTCTCTCTCCCTTCCTCTCTCTCTGGAAATAATAAATAAAATCTTTAAAAGTATATATAAATAAAAATTTAACTTTTCTAATTGGAAGAATACGTAATGACTCTTATATTTCCTCATTAGAGCAATGCCAACTTTCTCAACCTAACATGCCTGCTGACCTCTTTCCCACAGGCTTCAACCTTTCTTTACTAACAAAATGCAACAAATAAGGAACTTGGGGCATCTCTTGGCAAATGGACTCTGCAGTCAGTCTTTAAGATGGAGGAGAGGGAATGTCTCTCTCCCTGGATTAACTCCCTCGAGGAGTTTAGATTTTATCCTAATAGACATGAAGAGCCATTGGAGTGTGTTTTAAACAAAGCAGTAGCATAGTCAGATTCATGATTTTAAAAGGAAGATTCTGGCTGCTACGTGGCACATAGGCTGTAGGCGAGCAAGAACGGAACCAGAAAGACTAGGTAAGAAATTATTTGCCAGAGTCCAAGTTAGAGATGCAGTGGTGACTTAGATGAACAGTGGCAAAGGTGAGAAGTGGACAGACTCTGGACACTAGCCCTGATAGGACTTCCTAAGGGATTGGGGTGGGATCTTCTTCCCCCCAAATATTTGACTTAATTGTTGGATGAATGTGTCATGGGGCCACTAGAGATGCCTGCTAGACATGCATGTCCAGATGCTGGGTAGAAATTTGGAGCCCAGGGTAGAGATAGGAGCTGGAAATATAATGTGAGGTCTTTTACATAAAGAAGATATGTAAAGCCAAGAAACTAGATGAGGTCACCTAGGAAGTGAAAGAAGAAAGGAAGGCCAAGGCTGAAACCTGGGACTCTTCAACACTTAGAGGTTGGGAAGAGGAGCAGGTGTGAGCAAAGGACCCACAGGAGAAATGATAAATGAAGCAGGAAAGAATCCAGGAGAAGATATTGTTCCAGAAGCCAGGCAAAGAAAATGTTTTAGGAGGACTGGATCAACAGTGGCAAATGCAGCCGAGAGATGGACCAAGGGCAGGAATGAGAATTGGCCATTGGATTGGGGATGATGGAGTTTGTAGGTAACCTCAGTGAGAACAGCTGTGGTAACATGGTGGGGGTGAAATCTGATTACCAGTTTAGTAAAGAACAAGAAAGAGACAATAAGTCATTACTTTTCTATTTGCCCTTCCAATAGGAAGGGAGCAATGGCACCAATTGACCTGCCCCCCTTACCCTCTGGGTCCCAACCTGGTCTGACAAGATGTGGAAGAGTTCTCTGCCCTGGGCTTCTATAAAACTCTCTCTGCCAGTCCAGTGACTGCTTCCGCTCTTCTCCTTTTGTGCCCGGAGATATAATAGCTCAGCCCAGGTTCCCTTGAAAACAGTCTGTTTGTAAATCAACCCTTCTTTAATTATCTCAACTTAAATGTGTCTTCCGTTTCCTGTTGGGACACTGACCTATGTAATCTATTACCCCAAAATTTAAGAAAGACTCTTTTTTAACTATGAAAATGTTTACATGTATTAGAGAGAATTTTATAATAAAATCCCATGGATGTGTGTATTATCTAACTTCAGCAACTCACTATGGCCACTCTGATTTCATCTAACACCTGCCTACTCCCCTCCACTGACACTGGATCATTTTAAAGAAGATCCTTGACATCCTGAACATTCATCCATAAGTACTTCAGTCTAGATATCTAAAAAGGAAGAAGTGTTTATATAACCTCAAGAACATCACCACAGCCTTAAATTTAATATTAATTCATCAACATGTCACACCAATGTTTGCATTTCCTTGATTGTTTCATAAATGTTCTTGCCTACTCAGTTGGTTTGTATCAGGATGCAGACAAGCTCTCTTAAGTATCTTAAATTCCTAAATGTCCCCTATATCTACTTTTTTCCCCCTTTGCCATGAAACCATGTCCAAGCTTTAATGTTAAATACAAAAATCAGGGTGTAAGAACTTGTGTTATTTACCACCTGGTGTGATTTTGTGGTCACCACATACTTTGGTGACCAAGCACTTCTGGAAACACCAGAGGCCCTGACTCTGGGGAAAGGAGCTGGAAGAGTGGGGCCAGAGATGGAAGGAAGATTTATTTTCATCCTTTTGTATCCTCTATACCATTTTCATCATGTTCAGATATTGTCCATGAAGGTAGTTTTTAATCAGGTAATGTAGAACTTTAGTCCAGTCCTGCCAATAACAGATAACTGGAATTGAGCTTGGATAAAGGACCAGTGACAGGCACAATGCTCTTGCTGCAGGTTAAAATCTATGTAGACCAGGGTGGACACAACATTGAGGTTGAGCCATCACACCTAGGGAAAGAAAAAAATTGCCAAGGCTGGGGGCGTTCACAGGTTGGAGTGAGCTCCCTATCTGTGGGAGAAGAGCAATTCGGGTGAAGGGCAGTAGGGCAGGGGGCAATCGCAAGGAACATCAAGTCAAACATTTTCCAAGATGCCTGGAGGGCCCAATGGTCTTATACAAATAGCTTGAAGTCACATTTTCAGCCCAGAGCTCTTGAATTCAGAGGCGTGAGCTTCCTATTTGCCGTCCCTAACCAAGATTTGGCCAAAGAAGTGAAAGCAGCAACGAAGAGTTCTTCTCTATTGCTAATTTTAACTTCTAGTAACTAACATCTGATATCTCAGAAAACCAGCTCAGGGGGAAGTCCCCATGTGGATGACCTCATTCATTGTTCAAGCTCAGCATTTTCCAACTGTTGTCTTCTTTAATCCTCTAAACAACTCTGCAGGGCCACTGTTTTGATTCCCAGCCAAGCCACATACACAGGTTGCAAGACAGTCTCCAGTCAGGTCCCCAGCTGGAAGCAGGTGATAAGGAACCATACATTGATGTTTCTCTCTTTCTTTCTTCCTTCCTCCCTTCCTCTCTCTCTGAAAATAATGAATGAAATCTTAAAAACAAAACAAAACAAAAAAAACCTTCCAGCAAAGTTGATAGTATTAGGTGCATTTGGAGGACAAGATACAGGCTCATGAAGAAATCACCATAGAAGACCCCAGCTCAACTTTCAGCATCGCCAGGACTTACACTGCCATGTCATTCCTAACTGAACCTGACTTTGTTTGAGAATAGGGTCATTACAGATAAAAATAGGTAGGATGGGTCATTAGGGTGGACTTCTAATTCAATATAACTGGCATCTTTGTAAAGAGGGGCAAGTTGGAGAGGACCAAATCTTATGTTAAACCAAACATGTCCGGACAGTGATGGAATCAGGACTGTGATGTCAGAAAGGGACACCCCTATTCAGGAAAAAGGAGGATTGAAGAAAGTCTAAGGAGTGTCCATTACTGGAAAATTAGAGCTATACCATGTGTATACTTCAAGGACTGAATGACAAGGCCTTTCGAGAGGACAGCCATTCCCATGTTTGTGCCTCCACTGCTTCCCCCACCTCTCCTCCTTCCACACTCCTCACCGTCAACTCCCCCGAAGTTCTGTGTGCGTTCCCCAAACGTCAACTCCCCCGAAGTTCTGTGTGCCTTCCCCAAACGTCAACTCCCCCGAAGTTCTGTGTGCGTTCCCCAACGTGCAGTGTTCTCTCAGGCTTCCATGCCTTGGCTCATACTTTTCTCTCTGCCTGGGATAACTTCCCTCTTTCAGTTGCCAAAGTCCTACACGTACTTCAAACCAGGCTCAAGCACCTCTACTGACTTCATTGCTCCCTCTTTGTGTCCCATAAACCCTAAAATTCAAATTCTCAAAGCACTTTGCATGTCTCCTAACTCTTAGCACAGTGGAATTTTATGTTGAGTTGATGAAGAGGAGATGGGAACTGGGAAGATGCAAAAGAGGGGTGAGCATGTGATTTCCACAACTTGTGGTTGACTAGTTTTCGAGCCATGAATGTATTTCCAATTTGAAGAAAAGTTAAAATACAACACAATAAAATAATTGTTTTCACCACTGTGTGAAGTACTACTGTAAGACTAAAAGGAATAAATTGTTGATATACAACATGAATCGATTTGTCTCATGAAAGAAGCCAGTCAGAAGAGCATACATATCGAATGGTTCCATTTATTTGAAGTTCCAGAATGGGAAAAAATTAATCAATGGAAACAGAAAGCAATGAGTGGTTTGCTGGCAAAGGAGGTGGGAAGGAGATTGGGAGGAGGCAAGAGAGAATTTCTTGGGATGATAGAAATGCTTTCATCTTGATTACGATGTGGTTACATGGATGTAGAACTCATTGAGCTGTCAATGTGTGTATTTTATTAACTACAAAGTATTCCTCAATAAAGTTAATTAAAAAACAACATAGGTGCCTTGAATGGTGTGACTCAGTGGATTAAGCACTTGTCTATGGGCTATAGGGTCATTGGCTCGATTCCCAGTTGGGGCACATGCCTGGGTTGTGGGCCACATCTCCAGCTGGGGGTGCATGAGAGGCAACCACACACTGATGTTTCTCTTCCTCTCTTTCTCCTTCCCTTGCCATCTCTCTAAATATAAATAAATAATATGTTTTAAAAAAATAACAAATATATACGCAACAGGGAATCCAACTTGCTAGAGCCTGGAGTTGCAAAATTCGTGTTTTGTATTTGCAGACGTAACGGAGATGGTCTGGCTGGATGTGAGTGGAGAACAGCAGAGTCCAGCAGAGGCAGAGAGAAGACTCGGCCGGCTGGGACAGGGGAGGGTCTCATGGGAGAAGTGCATCTCAGCCATGTCGTGGGGGACTTCACTGCCAGGATGAGGTTTCCGTGTGTAGATAACGGGAACAAATGGAAAGTGTTCGGCTACAGAGACATGATGGGGAGGCCCCTTTGGCTCCAAGCCATGCTTGGAAGAGAAAGAGGCTAGAAATTTCAGCACCATTTCTGCTCCTCTCAGGCCAGAAATCAACCACAAATGCTTTCATAAGCAACCTCTTCCCATCTCAAGTTGCTGAAACTCAGGCTGTCCCAAAACCTTGGACTGGCCCCGCCCTCACTCCCAGATGCCTCAGTTCCACGTCTGGCCTCTGGCTTTATAAGCACCCCAGCCTCTGCTGTCACCTTCAGTGAGGGAGGCTCCTACACAGAGTCTCCGACCAGCCTCTTGCCCAGGAAGGAGCTGAGGACAAGATGATGGCCAGACCATGCTATGTGGTAGTGGCCCTTCTGCTGCTGGCAGGGGTCTCCAGGCTTGGAGAAGGGGCTCGTAATCCTAGGTCTGTGGCCAGGATCAGCAGACAATGCCTGGAATATGGTAAGTGGGTTTGGTCATTCTTCTGGGGCCCCTTGATGTCTAACAGAGTGGTGTAACCAGGATTTAAAAAATCACAGGCTTAGGTTGTACCCCTGCCTGGCTTAGAAACCTTGGGTATATCACCTCTGGGCCTCAGTTTCCTCATCTTGCATTACCAGAGGTTAAGGGTAGGACTAGATCAGCAATTTTCCCAAGGTGGTCTGCAGACCACTCACTTTAGAATTCCTGGGACACAATTCTGAAGATCCACCCAAGACGGAATGAATTGGGCCTGGGAATCTGCATTGCTGCATATTGCCAAAGCAATAATAGGTAACTGTGGCCTGTTAACATGTGCAAAAACCCTAAGGTTTGACCACACTGCAGAAAATGATTCCTCGAAAGCCACATTATATTCCATCACCTGCTTCTAGCTTTCAAGATCTGCTTGAAGGAATAAGTAACAGTGATTGTCATTTTCCAGGCACTTTGAGTCCATGATCTAATTTCAGTCTCAGGTTCAGGTTGGTATTGTTATTATTATTACCACTTACATGTGAGGGAACTTGAGGCTCAGGGCATTTAAGGGCCTCTTTTGGGATTAGGCCAATAGTAAGCGGTGAATCTTGCATTCAGTCCCAGTCTTTGTGGTCCCACAGCTTGGCCCCTGGAGTGTTATGTCTAGCTTCCCCCAAGTGAATGAGCAATTCTCTCTATTTGTCCCCAGCCCGCCAATATGGAATGGCCGCCCTGAAGAAGCATCTGTCCACCACCAACTTGCCTAATTTATCAGGAAGCTTTGATGTTGGCTGGTTCGGAAGTGTGAGCTATGATTTCTGGAGGTGAGGTCTCCATTTTTCTCTACAGGGGCAGTGGAGAAGGAAGAATGAGGACCTAAGGTCATGGATGAGGGAGACAAATATGGAATCATTGCTTGGACTGAAAGCAAAGGAACCATAACCAGCTCTTGTGGGGCCTCTTGTGGGGCCTCTTATAGGGTCTTTTCCTTGGAAACCATTCACCAGCCTCTAGGTCAGTCCTGCAGAGAATGGCTCTGGAGTTTTGCTCTACCAGGAATCCCTGGCACTCTCCTGATTGCCCAGATTAGGGACCTGCTTGAGGCATGTCATCTGTCTCTCCAGAGCCTGTTAGAGGTCTCTAATCAAGGATTTAGAGTCTTTCTGGGACCTATTCACATTTTATTTGTGTGCTCTCTCTTGAGGATAGCATCCTCACGTATCCCCATTGAGGAACAGAGCAGGGGGCTCATGGGCCTTGGTGAACAAGTCCTGCTTCCTCATCTCTCTCCCCAAAAGCCTTAACTGACCTTAGTCTCCCTACAGCTTTCACATATTCAGTCTTGGAGGCCTCCCTCCTTAGTCTTTCTACATCCAAGCCTTGGTTGCATGGATTTTTCTTCCCCAGCCTCGTCAGTGTGCAGAAGAAGCCCTTGGGGATCACTGATAGAAAGGGCTGCCTCCTGGAATCCTCCCCAAGTCTCTGGAGACAATT
The DNA here is from genome assembly GCA_004026585.1 of Noctilio leporinus. Taxonomy (NCBI): domain Eukaryota; kingdom Metazoa; phylum Chordata; class Mammalia; order Chiroptera; family Noctilionidae; genus Noctilio; species Noctilio leporinus. Next base: position 20,208 of record PVIW01014656.1, read on the forward strand.
TCCTGAATGCAGAGGGAAAAGAAGAGCTATTTTAGATTTGCACACACATGCCCACACACACTATCCAGGCCATGTTACTCAGAGGGCAATGCTTCTTCCCATAGCCCTAAACCACCTCTCACATCCTGTCTCACAGATTACTGTGGTCTGTTAACTCATTCATGTCTGCCACCAACTGTGAGCTTTTCAAAGGCAGGGACTGAGTTTTGAATGTCTGTGGCCTCTTTGCCTGAAGCCAGATCAGACAGAGCAGGATTCAATGACTGTTCCAGGCGGGAACTCCTAAGTGTTGATCTGACAACAGTCATAAAACTCAAATGGCCGCAGGGGAGTGGGGAACGTAGGTGAGTGTACCAGGCAGCATGACTATATCCACCAGGGACCAGTCAGGAAAGCAGAACCCACACCACGAACTTCAGTGGAGGGAACTTTAGATGGGGAATTTTACTCAAAGGCGTTAGAAGAGCTGAAAAGTCAAAAACGGGTTGGTGAAGCAGCCCAGAAATTCACAGCAAAAGGTCATTAACACCCCTAGAGCTGAAGAGATAAAAAAGAGGGAAGGAAGATATTAACAAGTACAGGAGCCAGGACCTCAAAGTAGGAGCCAAGATTATATCTAGCAGAAGATGGTCCCAATGTGCAAGCGTAACCACTGCCAAAGGCAAATTCTAGGTTAAGAAAGAGAACTACCCTGGCTTCTCCCCTTTTCCTATCTACTCATCTCTCCACAGTGCTTCCCACTGACCAAGACTAACAGGTGGTCTGTTGCAAAGGCTCCTGGGAAATGTAGTTTTCAGAGGTCAATCCCATCTAACAGGGGTCAGAGCAAAAGAAGGGAATGAGCTTGAGACCAAATAGGCAAATGACCAGGGTGACGTTCACCTGGAGAGCATCTGCTCCTTTTAAAGAGACAGCTGCTACTCACTGTAATTGATGATGTAGAGAAATAAGAACATTGGCTTTGGACATTTTCAAGAGAAGTCAGAATTCTAGTTTATTTTCCTTCATAATTTTACAATAAAATGTCCTCACTTTAAAATGTTGGTGACTGATTCAAAATTTGAGAACACTATAGGAAAAGCCTATCTGTAGCATATCAATCATATGTATGGCCCACAGATCACCAGTGGTTGATCTCAGATCTAAATTGTGAGCTCTGATTGTATTTGAAGTGCAGGGAACAGAAAGAGGAAGCTGCCTCTTGGAGAAGCACAGGTGCCATCTTTAGATACCTGATATATAATGAGAAACCAGCTCATAGGGTCCTCGGGTGATGAGGGTCAGTGGTGAGGGTCAAGTGAGGCGAACAGACAGGCGCAGCTGATGGGGGTTGGTGTCATAGAGGTTAGGAAAGCCTTTGGTCTTGAAGGTGGGGAAGGCTTCCTTTGTGGTTTGTCCTCTGTGGTTCAAGTCAATGAATCTGACAGAGAGTTCGAGAGGCTGGAAACTCATTCAGAAGACCGATGTGGTCCTAGTTTTCCTGGGTTAAATAGTCTGCCTTCCTTCCTTAGGCTGAGAGTCCAGAGCTTCCGACTTGGGAACTTAAATCTGAGTCCACGCCCAGGGCAAGGTATCACGGCCTCCCTGTCCAATATCTACATATCTGTCAGCGGGAACTGGAAGGTGGAAAAGGGTTTCATGTAAGTAGCAATTGGGGTAGAATGTCTCTCAGCTCTGGGCAAGGGCATGTCCTCCCACCCTGGGCTTCCATTTCTGGATTCTTAAATGTCCAGGCTACAAAGGACCCAGAACTATCTCAAATGTGGTTGTGGATTAAATTTGAAAAATAGATTTAAGGTATTTGTGGTGTACCTGGCACAGAGAAGATACTCAGTAAATGCTGAGTTCATGATAAGTTGAGGCTACCAAAATAATATGAATGGAACCACTTGAAAATGGAGTCAGAGCTGCCATGACAGAAACTGCCTAGCATGTCTTATGTTTTAACCTTTGCAATGTTAAAACAGGGCAACACAGGTGCTGGAAACAGCCTAAGTGCCCATCGGTGGATGATTGGATCAAAAAACTTTGGTACATTTACACAATGGAATTCTACATGGCAGAAAGAAAGAAGGAACTTGTACCCTTTGCAACAACATGGATGGAACTGGAGAATATTATGTTTAGTGAAATAAGCCAGTCAGTGAAGGACAGGTATCATATGTTCTCACCCATTACAGGACAATAATGAGCAAAACTAACAACAAGCAAAACAGAACCAAGTGTATGAATACAAGGAATAGGCCTGCAGTGGTCAGGGGGAAAGGGGGAGGGGGGAGGGGGGA
>PVIW01014657.1:0-22489 GCA_004026585.1 Noctilio leporinus
TTCTTTGTATATTTTGGAGATCAGACCCTTGTCTGAGGTATCATTGGCAATTATGTTTTCCCATACAGTTGGTTCCCTTTGAATTTTGCTGATATTTTCTTGAGCTGAACAGAAACTTTTCAATTTGATAGAGTCCCATTTGTTGATTCGTTCTTTGATTTCCTTTGCCCTTGGTGAAGTATCAGTAAACATATTTTTGTGTAGGATATCTGAAAGTTTACTGCCTATATTTTTCTCCAGGACCTTTATGCCTTTATAAAAACCAGTCGAGGACCCATTAAAAATAGAGATGCATAGTAATTTATTCAAATTAAAATTACTTACCACACAAGCCACACAAATCTTTATTCATGGAATTGAAAGAGAAGCCTAGTCAGAGAATATAATTCTAAACACTATGCATGCTGGAAGATAGTGTTTACTATGCAATAAAAACAAATTGTGTTTTGTGGAGAGCCCAGCAGCGTCTGACCACAGGGACCATCTCCAGAAACAGGACACAGGGAAGATGAGAGTAAGGGCTTCCTGTCACTGTTCAAATTCCCTTTCCTGTAAGCAAATCTGTGCTAGGAATTCTCATTTTCTTCACTCTGAACCCCAATATCACTGACAACACTAGCTTGAGAAAACAGGTCAGTAAATGCCCTGTTAAGATCATGTCAACACATCAAAATTCTGATGGTAGACATTCATATGTACTCTTTTTTAAAAGGTTTTATTTCTTATTTTTAGAGACAGGGCAAGGGATAGCGGCAAAAAGGGAGGAAGACATCAATGTATGGTTGCCTTTCACCTCCTTCCAGCTGCAGACTTGGCTGGAGACCTGGCTTGCAACCTGATTATGTGTCCTGGCTGGGAATCCAACCAATGACCTTTGGGTTTGCAGGTTGGCACCTTATCTACTGTGCTGCCAGCCAGAGCCATATGTACTTTTTAAATTTTTTAAATTTCTATGTAAAAAAAAAAACCATGATTACTTCTGATGTAACTAGTTTGATGGTACAGCAACATGCCCTGAGTTTGTGTAACAATTGATCACTGAGGGAGTAGTGGACATAATTACAAAATTGCCAAAGTCAAGAATCAAGAATGTCATACGTGCCTGAGATTTGGAGGTAATTACTTAGATAAAATTGATGTCACAAATACAGAAAATATTATATTAATATTGGGCTTTATTTTTCCTTACACTAAAATAAACATTGCATATTAAATTATGACATAAACATTTGAAAACTGTAAATATAGTATAGATATATTTGGGCTTCAAAAACAGAAAAAGCTAATAAACCTGTTTAAATCTGTTTGGAAAATGTAGGAGAATTTAAAAGTTTCAAAGGTTCTTCTATCCACCACAGTTTTATGTGCAATTTTCCCATAAACCAAGTGATCCCCTACTCCTGACTTAAACAGTGAGTGAGTTCAAAGAAGGAACTGTCCCCAAAGGGACCCAGAATTACCAGACAGCCTATCCTCAGTTGCTCTCATCTTATATGGGAAATGGTGCCCTGAATGCAAATTTCTCTACCAGCTCCAGGGTAAATCCTCCCCTGGACTGTAGGGGCTCCCAGCTCGCTCCTCACACAGGGCTGAGTTCTCTGGAGAAGTCACAGCTGTGCTCTAGAAGAAGATGCGACTGCTGAGTGTCCTCCTGTGTTTGGTGACAGCGCCCCAGGGTGAGAGTCTCTTGTGTTTGACACTGGTTCTTTGTGATGAAGGTGACTGATTGTGACTGACAGACTAATGCCCTTTGTCTCCAGGTGTCCTGTCGCAGGTGCAGCCGCAGGAGTCAGGCCCAGGACTGGTGAAGCCCTCGCAGACCCTGTCCCTCACCTGTGCTGTGTCTGGTTACTCCATTAGCAGTGGTGGTTACTGGCACTGGATCCGCCAGCCCCCAGGGAAGGGACTGAAGTGGATCGGGTATATAAGTTCCAGTGGAAGCGCTTACTACAGCCCATCCCTCAAAAGCCGCACCTCCATCTCTAGAGACACATCCAAGAACCAGTTTTCCCTGCAGCTGAGCTCGATGACCACGGAGGACACGGCTATGTATTACTGCTCCAAAGACACAGTGAAGGAGAGTCATCCTGAGCCCAGACGAAAACCTCCCTGGAGAAAACAGGTTGGCTGGGCTGCAGGAGGCGCCCATGACACCAGGGGGAGCTCTGGACTCAGAGATAAGAGCAGTTGCAGGTGGAGGCTCAGCCCCTGGTTCCTGTGTTAGTCTGGGGTTTGCTCTTTATTTGACTCTTGCTCCAGCATCTTTTCCTGAGTCAGGATTAGGACACTGACAAGAAAGACACCCCAGCCTCAAAGGGCAGATCCCAGGGCCACATACCATCAACTAGCTGAGCAGTGATCAGTACTGATGGAGAAGAAAGAACCAGTGGTGGTGGTCATGGTCACGGTGCCCTGTGCACAGCACTGATGCTTTGGCCCCTGTGCAAACCCAGATGGGCTCCTACCCAAATTATCTTCAGATGTTGAGTCTGATGATGCCACACACCGAGGGATCAGACTAAGCTCAGTTCAGACACCATCAGGGTCTCAGGAGGGCTGCACAGGCCTTTCCAACACTGGTGAAGTAGCTTCCAAGAGCTGGACCAGGAGCCTGGGTTGAGCTTTGTTGCAGTCAGAGGGTGAGAGCGATGGATGGGTCTTGTGCTGGGCAGAGGCTTTTGTGGACTGATTCTCCCACAATGGCAAAGTAGCGATCGCCAAGGCTTTCTTGTCAGCTTGTCTGGATGGGGGCAGACATTCATGCAGGAGGGTGAAGCTTAATAGTTCCCAGGTGTCCAGCATCACAGCCTGGGTTCAGACTGCAGAGTGGACCGAACAACTGCAATAGGAAGGGAAAGGGTGATAGTCATGCAACTGGGTTCACAGCAATGTGCGACTATGAGCAAGCAAATGAGAACAGACCAGGGATTAAACAGGGGACACGGTGGGACATTTTCACTCTCAGCTCTCAGTTTTCAGTGTCAGAAATTTTTTCTTATTGTATCAAAGTTTGTAGGTCAGCTGCCTATCTCCAAGTTTTGCATCTTCTGGGGGATTTGGGAGTCCTGAGTAGAGTTTCTGCACAGTATGTGTTCTCAAATGTTTGAAGTTAGCTGCAAAGTGTGAACCTAGGGAAAACTATGGAGTTTCACTGCAGCCATTGTTGCTAACAAACATAGTAAAGTTTCCCTGTGAACTTCATCAGTTCTTTCCCCTGATTCCTCATTCAGCAGATAAATCTCCTAGTGGTGAATGTTGAAGATGCATTGAGGATCATGTTGGGAAATCCTGTCTGACTCTGTTGAGAGGGTGAAATATGTGGGTCATGAGGCAGTTAATGTAGGGGTTCACCTATAGACAATGGGTACCCACACATTACCTTTGTATTTCTTTTTTTTTAAAATATTTTATTCATCATTTGTAGAGAGAGGGGAAGAGAGAGAGACAGAGAGGGAGAGATACATCAATGTATGGTTGCCTTTTACCTGCCTCCAGCTATGGACCTAGCTGGAGACCTGGCTTTCAACCTGGTTATGTGCCCTGGCTGGGAATCAAACCAGCGACCTTTGGGTTTGCTGGCTGGTACCTTATCCACAGTGCCACCGACCAGGGCTACTTTGTATTTCTATGAATAATTTTAAGCCAATGGCCTAGATGAGGCAGATCACACTCCTTGAGACACTTCTGTGACCCTCACATTAACTTCAATTCCCCTGAACCTCCCTTCCATCATGGTACCTTATTTCCTTAGAGCCCCAGATTAGGGAAAGGATGTGTGCCCCTATCCCAGGTCTACCTGGGATGATGCAGATGTGACCCATAGATGGATAGGTCACTGTTGGACCCAGAGCCCCATCATCCCTCCCCACATCACAGAGGCTGTGTCTCTAACTCGCCATTTATCTTTGTCCTATTGCTTCCAGGATGGACAGGAGACCATGCCAGAGGACCATCAGCCCACTATGGAAATTATTACTGCTTGTCCTAATTCAGCACAGCCTCTGTCACAGGTGCTTCCTATCAAGTTCATGTAATCACATGTTAACTCCTTTCATCTGAGTTTCTTGTACTCCTTCTCTGGTCTGAGCCCTGTACTTACTGATCAGAAAAACAGAAAAAAAAATATTATTGCAAGCAACTAAATTCTTATGAAAACAAGAGAGGTAGAATAGGAAACTCAATAGCAAAATGTGTTCCATCCTCAACACAATATATTATCCCCTTTACAAAGAAGAGAAAGTAGATAGATGCTAGAAGACAGATGAGCCTTGGATACACAATGCACAGAGAAGCATGTCACTCCCAGAATCTCAGAGGCTGTGTGTTTCAACGTCTGTGAGATGGTGGGTCATGGGCATGGAGACAGAGCTGAAAGGAGTGGCTGGGGCAGGAGGCAGAAAATGGGGTGTTATTACTTAATGGGCATAGCGTCAGTTTGGGAAAGTGAGAGTTCCTGGATATGGATGATGATGATGGTTGAACAAAAGTCACTCACTTGGTCCAGGTGAGAGTGGGGATGCTGCTCATGTCCTGGAAACAAGGGAGAAGGAAGGCTTGGTGTCATTGCTATGAAACCATTAGTGTGTGTGTGTGTGTGTGTGTGTGTGTGTGTGTATTTCATTTATTGTGCAACAGAATTAGGATCACAGACAGTGATACATTGATGGGACATGCAAGCAGAGGAACCTGAGGACAGCAGAGTCCCCCAAAGCCACCAAGAGCTTCTGGACTCAAGAGTGGAAGCTGATTCAGTGTGTCAGGTTACTCCAGGGAAGGTGCTCCCTGAAGAAACACTGGGGCTTAATAAGGCCAGTTCTTTGTATCCTGAGATATTTAAACATATGGTTTCCCAGAAGATGCATTCTGAACTCAGAGTGCTGCCTTCACTCTGCACTGAGAGGTCTATGCTCTTTGACAGAAGACAGGAAACTCCCCTGCAGGGTACATGCTGGGCAGCTGGGGGTGCATGGGACCCGTAATCTCAGAGCTGCTGCCCCAGGAACAGGTGCAGGGAGATCTAGAGAGCATTTTCTTCTGAGGTCCTGCATGTTCTTACTTTCATAAAAACAAAAAACAAAACAAACAAAAAAAATAATGGTTGGACAGGAGGTGACTGTAAATATCATATTTTATCACAGACTTACAAACACATTAAGATGAGAAAAAAAGCCAATGGGGATATTGCTAGGGCTACTTTGTAGCTGGATGTTGAGGAGCTGGAGACAGTGATCATGTTTTCAATTTCTTCAGTTCTGCATTTCAGAACTGAAGCATCCTGATGCCAGGAATAAGAGCTTTAAGTATTGAAGCAGAGATCTGGTCTAAGTGGTCTATATGTCGCTCAAAGGTATGTTTTCAATGAGGAACATTTCTGTTTCACAGGAGCTGTATCTGCATAGACCTCAGTGACCTTGCAGGGGACCCATATGCTACAACACTGATTAGGATGTGGAGCCTCAGGCTCCCTCTGAGCATGGTCCCTATGTTCTCTCTCTGCCCTCAGATGGGGTCAAATATTCAGCTATAAAGTACCATGCTTCATGAATACGTAAATGAGAATAGGTGGACTAGGTTAAATGTTGGTCTGCTTGTGCCCTAAGGGCATCAGCCACAGCCACACCCTCCCCTAGAGAGTACCTGATGGCACAGCCCCTCCCCATGGACTGGAGCTAGAGAGCCCTCTTCCTGGTGGCAGTGGCTATAGGTAAGGGGCTCCCCAGTTCCTGGGTTCAGGAGGAGACCAGGGAAAGTCAAGGTCATATTATACTCATTTTGTCTCCTCTCCACAGGCATCCATATATATACAAGGGCGGGTGTTACAGTATGGGGCTGAGCTGTGGAAGCCTGGGACCTCAGTGAAGGTCTTCTGCAAGGCTTCTGGATATACCTTCACCAGCTTTGGTATCAACAGGATGTGACAGGTTTCAGGATAGCACATGCAGCATCTGGGCAGGATCAATATAGATACAGGGAAATCATTGTATGCTTAGGTCTTCTAAAAATATCTTGCCTTTTTCATGGATACTCTGTCAGCATTGCTTATCTGCAGATCAATGGCCCACAGTCAGAGCACAAGTCCAGGTATTACTACTATGCAAGAGGCACAGTGTAATGTCCTCTATCCTAAGTGTGTCACAGACTCTGAGAGACAAGTCAGCTGGCTTGGGCTGAGGAGATTAAAGGGCTATGAACCTCTTGACTTCCTCACACAGTGTGTTCCTGAGACCAGGACTGATGCAGCCACAGGCACATCAGAAACTCAGGGAAGGGAGAACCAAGAGAGCAGAGGAGTAAGTGAAGGTACACCAGCCTCCTCCCAAGACCAATCTGGAATTACAATTGAATTGGGATGAAACCATCCACAATAACCAACAGAACACCACTTGGAGTGAAGCCTTACAACCACAGACTGAGCAGAAGAGGCTGCTTCATCACAACATAACTTGGAGAAAGTGTGGAGATATGAGAGGGCTGCCTGAGCTCCCACTGATGGCAGTTGAAGGGACAGAGAAACATCCCTGCAGCTGGGGGTTCCAAATGAGGAGGGTGGGTTCTAATCCTCCATCTGGGTTTCCCAGCCTACAGCAATAAAGCTGAGAATAAAACAGCATTCAGCTGTGTAAAGAAAAATCTGCCAGGCTATACTGGCTATAAAGACAGAGTTCTCACAGGGACCATACAAAAAAAAAAAAAAAAAAATACATTGTCACTCACACTGGTATCCAGCAGAGGGAGGGTAGAGTGGTCTACAGACACTTAAAGAAGTTTGGAGTGTGGCTTTTAGGAGAGAAATGAAGGAGCAGCCCACAATGTCCCAGTGCTGACCCATCCACATACAGCAGGTAGACCATGCCTCTTCAATTTGTGGTAGCCTGAAGGAATGCCATTGACAACCTTACAGGATTTAATACTTGCTGCCCAGGTGTACCTAAGCCTGACTGTTGATCACAGACTGATTGAATTAACAACTAAAGAAGACAGACAAAGACAGTGGATCTCCAAAAGGCTGACTAGGCCCAGACCAAGACACAAGCTGATGTCACAAAGGGCACATCCAGGAAATAAAGTGCACATTGGCTCTGGCTGGTGGCACAATGGGTAAGGGGCCAGCCTGAGGAACTCAAAGGTAACTTATTTGATTACCCAAATACAGCACATAATAAGGTTGCAAGCCAGGTCTCCAGCCAGGTCTATAGCTGAAGTCAGGTGAAAAAGGCAGCCATACATTGAGGTGTCTCTCCCTCTCTGCCTCTTTCTAAAAATAATAAATAAAATCTTTTAAAAATGAGTACATATGCCTGTCTATCATCAGAATTTTAATACGTTGACATGATTTTAAAATGATCCTGGGTGATAGACTGTTGCTGGGAGTGGAATCTAGAAACCAGGCAAGAAATCTTGGGGCTACTGGAAGCCACATTCCACATCTATGGCCAGAGCACCCTGCACATGCAGGAGCTCCTCAAATTCTAGACAGCTAAACAAGGTCTGGCCTGATTAGTATGTGGGTGAGTTATCACATGGCATGAGTGGAATCTGAAATCTTTTGTGGAACTCTCATTTTTGGGCCTCAACACTTCCATCTCCACCACCACCTCCATTCTAAGGGAAAAGATGTTTGTAATTTGCCCTGACTAAATAATCAGGTATAACATGTTTTAAAAATCTGGGGGGAAAACAGGGAGTCTGCATTAGATCCAGTGTAAGCCTTGCAATATCACAGTGGAGGCCCATGGCATCACATTGAGTCTCTGTGACATTTCAGTGAAGGCTTTATAACATCACAGTGTGGATGTTCAAAATCAAAATGGAGTTTTGTGATATGATAATGAGATTTCATGACATCACTGTGAAGGCTTTGTGACATCAACATCAGGCTGTGTGAAATCACATGGGCCCTTACGATATCATGATGAGGTTGTGTTACATCAGACTGAGGGCTTTATTACATCACAATGAGGTTGTGTATCATCACAGTGTGGGCCTTGTGACATAACAGTGTGAATATGTGAAATCACAGTGGTGCATCATCACATCACATTGAAGCTGGGTGAAATCACAGTGAGGGCTTTGTGAAATCACAATGAGGTTGTATGGCATCATAGAACATTTTGACATCCCTGAGAATTTATGGCAGTGGTGTGAAATATCAGTGGTACATTATTAGTTCACATTGAGGCTGTGTGATATCACAATGAAGGCTCTGTAAAACCACAGAGAGTATGTGCAAAATCAGAATGGAGCTTTGTGACATTACATTGAAAATGTTCTGACATCAAAGTGAGGCTGGGTGAAATCACAGTGGGTCCTTGTGCTATCACAATGCAATTATGTGCCATCACTGTGTGGGTTCTGTGAAATCACAGAGAAAATGTGTGAAATCACTGTTGAGTTTTGTGATGTCACAATGAGACTCTGTGACATCACAGTGAGGGATTTGTGATGCCACAGTGAGGAATTTTGTAATCACAATGGAGCTTTGTGAAATCACAGTGAAAGCTATGTGACATAAATGTGTGAAATCATAATGGGTCCTTGAGATATCACTGTGAGGTTGTGCAACATCACACTGAGGCAATGTGACACCACAGAGAGGGTTTTGTTACATCAGTGTGTGGATATATGAAGTTGCACTAACATTTTGTGACCTCACAATGAGGTTGCATGACATCACAGTGGAGGCTTTGTGATATCAAAGTGAGGCTGTGGGAAATCACAGTTGGTCCCTGTGATATAATGATGAGATTGTATGACAACACAGTGAGGGTTTCTGACATCACAGTGAGGCTGTGTTAAAGCACAACGAAGGCTTTGTTACATCACAATGATCATGGATAAAATCACAGTGCAACTTTGTGATATATCAGTGAGTTTGTGTGTAATCACATTATATGCACATGAAACCACAGTGAAATGAAGCCTTTGTGGTATCTCAGTGAGCATTTGTGAAATTACAGTGGTACAGTATAACATCACTTTGATGCTGTGTGACATCACAAAGAGGGTATGTGACATCACAGTATGGATGGACTAACTAACAAGGAAGTTTTGTGACATCACAGTTAGGTTGCGTGACATCACAGGTTGCGTGACATCAAAGTGAGGCTGCATAAAATCACAGGTTGTCCATATGATATCATGAAGAGGTTTTTAGATCATACTGAGTGCTGTGTGACATCACAGTGAGGTTGCATAATATTAGTGTGGGCTTTGTGACATCAAAGAGAGAATGTGTGGAATCACAGTGGTGCGTAATGATATAACATTGAGGCAGAGTGACATCACAGTCAGGGCTTTGTAAAATCACAATGAGACTATGTTACATCACAGTGAGAACATTGTGACATCACAGGGAGAATATGTGAAATCACCATGGTGCATTATTACATCATATTGAGGTTGTGAGACATCACAGTGAGGTGTTTATGACATCAGAATGAGAATGTGAGAAAACATGGTGGAACCTTGTGACATAATGAAATTGTGGAGGCTTTGTGATATCAATCAGAGGCTATGTAATGTCACAGTGGGCCCTGGTGGTATCATGTTGAGGTTGTATGACATCCATTGAGTGTGTGCAACAGCTCAGTGAGGCCATGTTAACACACAATGGTGTCCTGTAATATCACAATGAGGTTGTGTGAAATCACATAATAGGCCTATGATACTATAATGAAGGCCTAATGATATAAAAGTGAGCATGTGTGATATCACAGTGAAGGCTTAGTGATTTCACAGTGAGGATGGGAAAATCACAGTGGAACTTTGTGACATCACAATGAGATTGGCATCACAGTGAATGCTTTGTGACACCAAAGTGAGGCTGTGTGAAATCACATTGGGCCCTTTTGATGTAATGACAATGTTGTGTGTCATAACAGTGAGGTTCTGTGAAATGACAATGAAGGCTTTGTGACATCATAGTGAGAATGTGGGAAATCACAGTGGTACATTATGTCATCACATTTAGCCTTTGTGACATCATAGTCAGGCTTTGGGAAGTAAGGGTTTGCATGAAATCACAGTGAGAATTTGTGAAATAATAGTGATGCATTATGACATCATATTGAGAATGTGTGGCATCAAATGAGGGCTTTGTGACATCACAATGTTGGATGTAGGAAATCACAGTGAAGTTTTGTGACATCAAAATAAGGTTTTGTGAAATCATAGGGTGTCCTCACTGCATCATGAAGAGGTTGTGTTACTTCACAATGAGGGCTGAGGTTGTGTGACATTGCACCGTGGGCTTTGATACATCATAGTGAGTATGTGAGAAATTACCCTGGAGCTTTTCACATCACCATAAGGCTGTGTGGCATCATCAGGAGGGATTTTTGACATTACTCTAAGAATTTGTGAATTCACATTGAGGGGTTTGTGACACTGATGAGAATGTGTAAAATCACAGTGAGGCATTGTGGCATTGAAATAAAACTACATGGGATCACAATGAAGGTTTTGTGACATCAAACTAAGGCAATGTATTATTACAGTTTGTAATATCACGGTAAGGCAGTGTGACATCACAGGGAGTGTTTATGAAATTAAGTGAGGCTTTTTAAATTTTTTAAAATTACAATGAATGCTTTGTAACATCATCTCAGCATGGATGTGTGAAATTTCAGTGAAGACATATGATAACATAATGAGTGTTTGAGAGATCACATTAGAGTCCTATGACACCACACAGAAGGCTGCGTGATATCACTTTGAGCATGTGTGAATTCACAGTGGTGCATTATAACATCAAACGAATATGTGACATCACACTGGGGGTTTTGTGACATCACAATTAGGATGTGCAAAATCAAAATGGAGCTTGATGACATCACATTAGATTGTGTGACATCACACTGAAGGTTTTGTGACATCAAACTAAGGCTGTGTGAAATCAGAGTAGGTCCCTGTGATATCACAATGAATTTGTATGACATCACAGTAAGAGCTTTGTGACATCACAATCAGCTTGTGTAACATCATAGAGTGGGCTTTTGGAGATAACAGTGAGAATGTGTAAAATCATACTTGAACTTTGAGATATCAAAATGTGCCTGTGTCATGCCACACTGAGGGTTTTGTGACATGACAAAGAGGTTGTGTGTCATCACAATAAGGCTTTTATAACATCTCAGTGAGAATTTGTGTAATCAAGGTGATGCATTACAGCCTTGCATTGAGGCTGTATGTCATCACACTGTGGGATTTGTGTCATAAAAAAATGCTTTGCAAATTCAAAATGAAGGCTTTCTTGCATCACCGTGAGAATGTGGGAAATTACAGTAAGGCATTATCATCACATTGAAGCTGTGTGACAACCCAGTGAGGGATTTTTGACACCTCAGTGATAAATTTTGAAATTACAACTGTTGCATTATGACATCATATGAGAGCTGTGTGACATCAGAGTGAGAAGTGCATTACATCACAAGGAGAGTGTGTGAATCACAGTAAAATCTTTGTGATATCACAGTGGGAATTTTTTGAAATCTCAACTGGTGTATTAGAACATTGCACTGAGGCTGAGTGACATCACATTAAAGGCTTTGTCACATCACAGAGAGGATGTACCAACCCAAAATGAAGTTTTATTACATTAAACTGAGGCTGTGTGAAATCACAGTGTGTGTTTGTGATGTCAGCATGAAATTGTATTATATCAGGGAGGGTTCTGTGACATCACAATGAAGTTGTGTGGCATTCCAGTAAGAGCTTTGTGACATATCAGGGGTGTTGTGTGAAATCACAGTGAAGCCTTATGATATCTGGATGAAGTTGTGTGACATCATAGTGAAAGATTGTGACATTACAGTGAGAGCATTGTGACATCTCAGTGAGGCAATATGAAATCACAATGAAGCCTATGGGACATCACAGTGAGAATGTGTGAAAACACAGTGGTATATTATATCACTACACTCAACTGTGTGACATTGAGGTAAGTGGCTTTGTGACATCCTATTGAGGCTGTGTGACATCACAGTGAATGCTTTGTGACATCAAATTGAGGCTGTGTGAAATCAGAATTGGTCTTTTTGATATGATGAGATTATGTGACATCACAGTGAGGGCTGCATGACATCACAGTGAAGCTCTGAGAAATAACAATGAAGGCTTTGTGACATCACAATGAGAATGAGTAAAACCACACTAGTGCATTATGACATCACATTTTAGATTGAATGGGATCACAGTGTGAGCATTGTGACATCAGAGTTAGAGTGTGTGAAATTACAAAGGAGCTCTGGGACATCACAATGAGGCTGTATGTCATCACAAGGAGGGATTGGTGACATCATAGTGAGAATTTTTGTAACCATAGTGATTACATTATGACATTACATAGTGACTATGTGATACCACATTGAGTCCTCTGTGAGGATGTGAAAAATCAGAATGCTGCTTGGATACATCACGTTGAGGGCTTTATAACATCAAAGTGAGGCTGTGTTACATCACAATGGGTCCTGGTGATATCATGATGAGGTTGTGACATCACAGTGAGGCTGTGCTAACTCACAATGGTGCCAGTGGTATCACAGTGAACATGTGTGCAATCCCAGTGGTGCATTAATCACATGCAGTCTTTGTGACAGCACAGCTTGGCTTTGTGAAATCAAACTTCGTTAATGTGACATGACTGAAAGGTATCTATGATATCACAGTGAGAATTTGTGTAATCACAGTTATGCATTGTCATATCACATTGACAATATGTGACATTAGGTAAAGGCTTTAGGACATTTCAATGAGAATGTGAGAAATCACAGTGAAGCCTTATGACATCCCAATCAAATTGCATAATATCAAAGTGGAGGCTTTATGATATTAAAGTAAGGCTGTATATTATCCCAGTGGATCCTTGTGATATCATGATGATATTTTTTTATATCACATTATAAGCCTACGACACCATAGTGAAGGCTTTATACACCAAACTGGAGATGGATGAAATGAAAATGGAGCCTTGTGGCATTCCAATGAGGCTGTGTGACATCACTGTAAGGGCTTTGTGACCATCATGGGAATGTGTGAAATCAAACTGGAGCCTTGTGACATGGCAATGAAATTACATGATATCACAGTGAACGGTTTGTGGCATCAAAGTGAGGCTATTTGAGACCAAAGTGAGTTCTTGTGGTATCAAGTATGTTAACACACTGTGATCTTTGTGACATAACAGTGAGAATGTGTGAAATCACAGTGGTGCATTATGGCATAACATTTAGGTTTTGTGATGTCACAGTGTGGCTTTGTGAAGTCACAATGAGTTAGTGTGACATCACAGAGAGAATTGGTGAAATCACAGTTGTGTATTATGACATGACATTGAGGCTGTGTGACATCACAGTGAGGGTGTGCAGAATCAGAATGGATCTCTGTGACATCACATTGAAGGCTTTGTGATATCAAAATGAGGCTGTGTGAAATCACAGTGGGTCTTGATAATATCACAATGGGGTTGCGGCAATCACAATGAGTGTTTGGGTTATTACGGAGAGACTGTGTTAACTCACAATGAGTTAACCACATGAGGCCTGAGGTATCAAAATTAGCTTTGTGAAATCACGCTGAGCAAGTCAAAAATCAAAGTGGAGCACAGTAACGAACATTGAGGTTGTGTGATATCACAGTGAGGACTTTGTGACATCACAGTGAAAGGATTAAGATATCAAAGTGAGGTTTGGGAAATCACAGTGACTCCTTGTGATATCACAAGGTTGTGTGACATCAGAATGAAGCTGTGGGAAATTGTAATGAAGGCTATGTGATATTACAAGGAGCAAGTGTGAAACCACAATAGGTGCCTGTGATATCACATTCGTTTGTGCGAAATTACATCCTAGGTCTATAACACCACCATGGAGGCTTTGTCATATCAGATTAGTGTGTGTGAAATCACAGTGGTGTATTATAGCATCACATTGAGTTTGTGTGAAAACACAGAAAGGGCTTTGTGACATCACAGTGAAAATTTGTTAAGTCACAATTGATGCAATAGGACATCACATTGGCACAGTTTGATATCACAGAGAGGATGTGTGAAACCACAATGAAGTTTTATGACATCCCAATGAGGACGTGTGACATCACAGTGAAGGCTTTGTGACATCAAACTGAGGCTGTGTGAAATCACAGTGGGTGCTTATGATAGCAGCATGAAGTTGTGTTACATCAGTGAGGGCTTTGTGACATCACAATGAGGTTGTGTGGCATTCCAGTAAGAGCTTTGTGACATCTCAGTGGGGCTGTGTGAAATCACTGTGGATCCTTATGGTATCAGGATGAAGTTGCATGACATTATAGTGTAGGATTGTGACACCACAGTGAGGGTGTTTTGACATCTCAGTGAGGCTGTATGAAATCACAAGGAAGGCTTTGTGACATCACAGTGAGAATGTGTGAAAACACGGTGGTGCATTGTGACATCACATTGAGGCTGTGACACCGCAGTATGACTTTGTGACATCACAATGATACTGTATGACATCATAGTGAGGGTTTGTTGACATTCCAGTGAGAATTTGTTTTATCAGTGATGCATTATGACATCACATGGTGGCTGTGTGACATCAAAGTAAGGGCTTTGTGACATCACTCCAAGGGTGCACAGAATCAGAATGGGTCTTTGTGACATCACTTTGAAGGCTTTGTGATATCAAAGTGAGGCTGTGTGACATGGCAGTGGGTCCTGTGACATGAGGAGTTTGGGGCACCACAGTGGGGCTGTTTTAACTCACAATGGTGGGCAGTGGTATCACAATGAGATTGTGTGTGATCACATTACACACTGGTGACACCATTGTGAAGGCTTTGTGCCATCATAGTGGTAATGTGTGAAAACACAGTGATGCATTAGGACATCTGTGCCATGACAGCGAGTCAATGTGAAATCACAATAAGTTCATGTGACATCACAGTGAGAATCTGTGAAATCAGTTATTCATTAAGACACATTGAGGCTGTGTGACATCACAGTAAGGGCTTTGTGACATCAAGTTGAGGCTGTGTGAAATCACCGGGTGTCCTTGTGATATCATGATGAGGCTGAGTGGCATGACCATGAGGGCTTTGTGCCATGACAGCAGGGCTGAATGGCATTGAAATGAAGCCTTCATGGCATCACAGTGAGAATGTGTGAAAGTGCATACACGCATTGTGACATCACTTCAAAGCTGTGTGAAATCACAGTGTGGGCTTTTTAACATCATAGTGAGGATGGGGAAAATCACAGTGGACCTCACACTGAGGTTGGGTGATATCGCAGTGAGTGAATTTTGTCATAAAATGGAGGCTATGTGAAATCAGAATGTGTCCTTGTGATATCATGATGAGACTGTGTGACATCGAAGTGTGGGCTTTGTGAGGAGTTTGTTACATTACAGTGTGGACTTTGTGGTATCACAATGAGGTGGTGTAACATCGAAGTTTGGGCATGGGACATCACAGTGAGAATGTGTGAAATCTCAGTTGGTCTTGTGACATCACTTTAATGCTGTTTGACATCACAGTGAGAGTTTTGTGACATCACAATGAGGTTGTGGGAAATCACAGTGAGGGCCTGGTGACATCCCAGCAAGGATGGGTGCAATCACAATGGATCTTTGTGACATCACAGCAAGGTTACATGGCATCACAATGTTTTGTGACATCAAAGTGAGGCTGTGTGAGATCGCAGTGGATACTTGTGATACCATGACTACATTGTGTGTCACCGCACTGTGGGCTTTGTGTCATAACAGTGATGCTTTGTGAAATCATAATGAAGGTTTTCTAACATCACAGTGAGAATATGGTAAATCACAGTGGTGCATTATGATGTCACATTGACTGTGCTGTGCAGCATCACAGTTAAGTGATTTGTGACATCACAGGGAGGATGGGTGCAATCACAGTGGAGCTTTGTGACACCATGATAAGATTGCATGGCATCACAATGAAGGCTTTGTGACAGCCATGAGAGGTGGTGTGAGATCATTGCAGGTCCTTGTGATATCAAGATGAGTTTGTGTGTCATTGCACTGTAGGCTTTGTGTCATAACAGTGATGTTTTGTGAAATCACAATGAAGAATTTCTGACAGCACAATGAGAATGTGGGAAGGCACAGTGGTACATTATGACATCACATTGAGCCTATGTGATATCACATTGAGGGCCTTGTGACACCACAGTGAAAATGGGCAAAATCACTGTTGAGTTTCGTTGCACCACAGTTAAAGCTTGTGATATCACAGTGAGGCTTTGTGACATCACATTGAGGCTGTGAGACATCTTAGTGAATGTTTGGTGACATCAAATTTAGGCTGCGTGAAATCAGAATTGGTTCTTGTGATACAATGACATGGTGTGGCATCACAGTGAGGGCTGTGTGACATCACAGTGAAGATCTGAGAAATAAAAGTGAAGGCTTTCTGACATCACAATGAGAATGTGTGAAACCATGCTAGTGCATTATGACATCACTTTTTAGGTTGTGTGACTTCTAAGTGTGGGCATTGTGACATCACCGTAAGAGTGTGTGAAATGACAAAGGAGCTCTGGGACATCACAGTGAGGCTGTGGGTCATCACAGGGAGGGATTAGTGACATCACAGTGAGAATTTTTGTAATCATAGTGATTACATTATGGCATTACATAGTGGCCATGCAATATCACATTGAGTGCTGTGTGACATCACTCTGAGAATGTGAAAAATCAGAATGGTGCTTTGATGCATCATGTTGAGGGCTTTATAACATCAAAGTGAGGCTGCATGGCATTACAATGGGTCCTGGTGCTGTCATGATGAGGTTGTGACATCATAGTGAGGCTGTGCTAACTCATAATGGTGCCAGTGGTATCACAGTGAACATGTGTGAAATCCCAGTGGAGAATTATGACATCGCATGCAGTCTTTGTGACAGCACAGTGTGGCTTTGTAAAATCAAACTTCATTAATGTGACATGACCGTGAGGTACCTGCAATATCACAGTGAGAATTTTTGTGATCAGGTTCCAGGAAAAGGGCTGGTGTGGGTCACATACTTTAGTGGTGGTAGTGGTAATTACATATACTATGCCACCTCTGTGAAGGGCCATTTCACCATTTCTTGAGACAATGCTAGGAACAGGCTGTACTTGCAAATGAACAGCCTGAGAGCCAAGGACACCACCCTGTATTACTGTGCCAGAGACACAGTGAGGGGAAGTCAGCCTGAGCGCAAAAACCTCCCTGCAGGAGAGGTTGCAAACACCAGGGGATGCTCAAGGTCTCTGAACACAGGTCCATCCTAGGAACAGGTACATTACGAGGTGTGGGCTGGTTTCCCGGGTGATTTCCTTTTCCTGTCAGTTTCTGTCATGGAACTTCTCTGGATTATTGAATCCTCACTCACTCTGGAGTTTGAGTTAGAAGAGTGGGTCATCGAGAAAGATGAAATGATCACATAGATGGAAACCAGAGACTCAGACACTGCAGTGTCCACTTCCAATGAGCCATGAAGCCTTTTGTGCTACATCAGGTAAATCCAATAGAGGCTCTTCTGGACTCAACAGTGAATTCCAGCCCCACACAGGCCAGTGTCTAAGCTGATCACCAGCAGGACACATACATACTGTACATCTGGCACTTAGACCAATGAACCCATTGCAAGAGGAGAAAGAGCCTTAGTGGTGACAGTCATTGGCTCAGCATCATGTTCATAGCACTAATTGTTGGTGCCACCACACTGAGACTGTGTGGCCCAGATCAGGCCAGTGTGGATGCTCGGGATCATGACAAACACACACACATCAAGGGGACATCGAGCATTTATCACTCCCAGAGTTGAAAACTCTGGAAGAATCAGAAAAGGCCCTTCAACCAGGCACATCATTATAGTAAATCATACTTAGCAGCCCCCAGTTACTAACTGAGGTATGAAACATGGCTTAGTAATGTGTGGTTGAGATTGTCAATGGGATTCTATCATAAGTCTGCAGGATCTTCAGAATATTCCCAATAAATTTGTGAACACAGTCCTGGAATTCAGCCTTATATATTGCCTGCCACACTCTGCCCCACACCATAAAATTAGCCTCCAAGGATTTGGGTTAATTTCCATTTTTTGCATTTCCAGTTTCCATTTTACTTTTTATTTTTGGTGGAGTGTGTTTGAACAAGGTTTATTTTTTCTTCTCCATTTGAATTCATCTTTTCACCATCCATTTATTCCTCTTAACACATTTCAGGATAGGTGGGCTGCAGAGACAAGTAGAGTGCATAGGGACCCCAGAAAAGTCCCTAACAAATCACAGCACCACTGCCCACCTGCAGGTGGAACACTCATCCTCACACATCTCCCTCTCCTTAAGCCCTTGGCTCACTGGAAGGGACCCTAAGATTTACTGACACTTGCTCCTGAGCCAGAGCTCAACACCTCTCACATCTCGGTCAGTGCACCCCACTTACACAAATCCAAACCAGAGATCCGGCAAGATGGCAGAGGAGTAAGTGCTCCACACAGTGGCAAGTGAGCCTGGTGGTTGATCATGGATTCATTGGTTCACAAGTGAGTTGATTTGTCCTGCCTAGTGAACCCTGGGCCTGGTGGCTGATCAAAAAGTTATTGAATTACAATTGAATATTTCAGTCTAGCCCTGTGGACCCTTAGCTTGGCAGCTGATTACAGATTCATTGGATTACAATAGAATCTTTTGACAAGCCCAGTGCCACCTGAGCCTGGTGGCTGATCACAGATTCATTGATTTACATCTGAATCTGCCCCACCAGGCTACACCTGAGCTGGTGGCTGATGCATTGGATTACAATTGAACCTCTCTGTCTAGCCAAGTAGGGCCTGAGTTTAGTAGCTCGTTCATTGATTTAAAATTGAATCAGTCTGTCACCCCAAGCTGCATCTGAGATTGGTGGTGGATCCCAGACTGAAAGGATTATAACTAAATCAGTCCTTCCAGACTAGCAGTTCCTTAGCCTGGCAGCCAATCACAGTCTGATTGGATTGCAGTGAAACCTAAACATGGGGAGAAAAAGAAACAGTCCATCACCAAAAGGAAAGGAGGACTCCCCAGAAAGATCACTAAATGAAACAGAGGCAAGCCAGCTATCAGATATGGAATTCAAAATAATGGTGGTATAGAAGTTCAAAGAGCTCAGCCAGGTCAAAGAAAACTACAAACAAATCCAGAGCTGAATTAAATAACTAAGAGATTAAATCTACAATTTGAAGAATCGACAAGCCCAGGAGCTGGTTCTTTTAAAAAAATTAACAAAATTGGCAAGCCTTTAACCAGACTCATCAAGAAAAAGAGAGAGAGAGAACCCAAATAAACAGAATCAGAAACGACACAAGAGAAATCACAACTGATACTTCAGAAATACAAAGGATTGTAAGAATGTACTACAAACAAGTATATGACAAGAAATAGGACAACATGGGTGAAATGGACAAATTTCTAAAAATGTATAATCTATCAAAACTGAACCCAGAAGAAGCAGAAATCCTGAATAGGCCAATAACAACTAGTGAATTTGAAGAAGTAATCCAAAATCTCCCAAAGTACAAGAGCCCTGGACAAGATGGCTACACAGGTAAATTATACAAAACATGTAGAAAAGAACTAACTCCTATCCTTCTCTACCTGTTCCAAAAAGTACAAAAAGAGGGAAGACTCCCAACAATCTCTTTCTATGATGCTAACATTATTCTAATCAGAAAACCAGGTCAAGACACAACTAAGAAGGAACACTATAAGCCAATATCTCTGATGAACATAGATGCTAAGGTTCTCAATAAAATATTGGCAAACTCAATCCAACAATACGTTAAAAAGATCATAAACCATGATCAAGTTGGTTTTATTTCAGGGGTGCAAGAATGTTACAACATTCACAAATCAATAAATGTAACTCACCCCACAAACAAAACAAAAGACAAAAGCCATAAGATCATATCAATAGATGTTGAAAAAGCATTTGATAAAGTACAACAACTGTTTAAGATAAAAACACTCAGCAAAATGGAAATAAAGGGAGCATATTTCAACATAATAAAGGCCTTATCTGAGATACCTGAAGCCAACATCATGTTTAATGGGCAGACACTAAAAGTTTTCCCCCTAAGTTCAGGAATGAGACAAGGCTGTCCACTTTCTCCAATTCATTCAACATTATTTTTGAAGTTCTTGGCATAGCTATCAGAGAAGAAAAAGAAATCAAAGGTATCCAAATTGGAAAGGAGGAAGTCAAACTGTTATTATTTGCAGATGACATGGTAGTGTACATGTAAAACCTGATGGACAACACCACAAACCTACTCTACCTAATACGAAAATTTAACAAAATAGCTGGGTATAAAGTCAATATTCAGAAATCAAAAGCATTTTTTATATCAATAATGAAACATCAAAGATAGAAAACAAATCCCATTTACCATAGCAACAAGAAAAATAAAGTACTTAGGAAAAAACTTAACCAAGGAGGCAAAATACCTATATTCAGAAAACAATATAACATTGAATAAAGAAATTAAGGAAGATAAAAATAAATGGAAGCATATACCATGTGCATGGATGGGAAGAATTGACATCATTAAAATATCCATACCACCCAAAGCATTCTGTAGATACAATGCAATCTCAATTAAAATAACAATGATGTATTTCACAGATATAGAAAAAATACTTCGAAAATTTATGTGGAGCCAAAAATGTCCACAAATAGCCACAGCAATCTTGAGAAAGAAGAACAAGGTAAGAACAAGGTAGGAGGAATCACAACACCAGATATCAAACTATACTACAAGGCTACTATAATCAAAACAGTCTGGTACTGGCAAAAGAATAATAGTTATTTCTAATCTGTGTGAAATTTGCATGAGAATTTCAAAGTTGCCACTTACAACTATTGTCCTTCATTTCTCCATATGTTCAGGAATGTAAGACCAAACTTTGATCTAATTACAATGTGTGTCATAAATCAGGTGATCCCATATCTGTAATGCACATTGTGAGTGAGAAGAGATGCCTTCCTCACTGGTGCCAAAATGACCAGAGTGTCTGATCTTAATTCATCTCCTCTTATATGGGAAAGGTTTATGATTAGGGTTAGAGTTAGAGTTAGAACTAGAACTAGGTTTAGGTTCAGAATTAAGGTGAGAGGACTAGGGTTCAGGTTATTGTTTTGATAGTGTTAGGATCAGGTTTAGGCTTGATGTAGCATTAGGTTTACAGCTATGGTTAGGGCTTGAGTTAAGTTTAGATGAAGTGTTAAGGTTAGGGTTAGGGTTAGGGCTAGCACAAGCATTGAGGTTCAGACTAGCATAACAGTAACCATTCGGTTTAGGTTTAGGGTTATGTTCAGATCTATCATTAAGATTAGGTTTAGGGTTAGGGTTAGGGCTAGGTTTAAGCTTAGGACATGGGTTGGAGTTAGGGCTTGGTTTAGGATTACGTATAAGATTAGAGGTAGCATAACAATTAGGGTTAGAATTAGGGTAAAGTTCAAGTCTACCGTTAGGGTTTAGTAATGACTAGTATTAGTCTGAGGTTAGGGTTAAGGTTATGGTTAGGGTTAAACTAGCATTTGTGTTAGGGTTAGTGTTTGGTTAGTGTTAGTATTATGTTTATGGTTATTGTAATTACATTTAGGATTAATTTTAGTGTTAGTGTTAGAGTTAGGGCAAAGTTTAGGTTTACAGTAACTGTTAGGGTTATTTTAAGGATTAGGATTAGGTTTTGGATTAAGGTTAGTGTTAGGGCTAGTGTCAGGTTTAGAACTGGCATTAATGTAAAGGTTAGGATTAATGTTGCCATTAGGATTAGGTTTAGGGTTAACATTAGGATTAGGAGTGGGGTAGGGTTAGGTTTAGGACCAGGATTGGTGTTGGTGTTTGGGTTAGAAGTAGTATAATGGTAATGTTAGGGTTGAAGCAACACTATGATTAGGTTTAGGGTTAGGTTTGCTTTAGGCCTAGCATTACAAATATGAATAGGGACAAGATGAATGTGAGATTTAGTTTTACATTAGGGTTACATTAATGTGAGCACTAGCATTAGAATTAGGGTTAAGGTTTGGTTTAGGTGTAGGGATAGCATTAAGTTTTGGTGTAGAATAAGGATTATGGTTAGTGTTAGGACTAATGTTCCAGTTCTGGTTAGAATTAGGGTTACTGGCAGGTTTGAGGTAAGCTCTAGCATTAGGATTTGTGTTACATGTAGGTTTAGGGGTAGCATTAGGCCCATGGTAAGGATTAGGGTTAGAGTTAGCATGAGCATTAGGGTTAGGGTTAGTGTATGGACTAGCATTAGTATTAGGTTTAGAATTAGGGTTAGGCTTAGGGTTCAGACTAGGATTATGGTTGGGTTAGGTTTAGGGCTGGCATTGAGGTTAGGTTTAGGGTTATGATTTCAGTTGCATTATGTCCAGCATTAGTGTTAGGGTTAGAGTTAGAGCTACCATTAGGTTTGGAGTTCAGGTTAGGTTTAGGATTAGGGTTACAGTATTAGAA
>PVIW01014658.1:0-22481 GCA_004026585.1 Noctilio leporinus
CCGGCCTGCGAACCCAAAGGTCGCAGGTTCGATTCCCCAGCCAGGGCACATAACCAGGTTGCAAACCAGGTCTCCAGTCAGGTCTGTGGCTGGAGGCAGGTGAAAAGCAACCATACATTGATGTCTCTCTCCCTCTCTGCCTCCCTCCCTTCCCCTCTTTCTAAAAATAATTAAATAAAATCTGTAAAAAAAAAAAAAAAAAAAATGTTTAAAAAAAAAAAAAAGATTTCATAGGAACGCTTCCTTCAGATGAGGGGGGGGGACCTCTACAGGTGGTACTATCATTATTTTCCTACTTCATAATTTGAGACTGCTAACATGCAAATGTTTTAATACTGATTTACTTAAGCATTTCCATACTATGGAACCTTTCACCCCAAATCTATATAGACAGTAGATGTTATATTCTCCTGAACATTACCCTGCAATATAATTATCAGCTGAACACGGCCAAAGTATAAATTATACTGCTTGGGAGTAAATTGAAAGAACTTTTTTCCACTTTTCAGATGTGTAAGTTTCCAGTGTAAATTAAGATTAAGATTCTGAGAATTATCTATATTTATGAAAAAGTAACTCATGGGCTAAACCCATGAGTACACTTGCTAATAACTCAAAAAAGGCACACTATCTTCTTCTAACCTGACCACAATAGATCAGTAGAAAAGACATTTACTTCATCATTCACACCGAATGGGATTTCTCACAAGTAATAATTCTAACAAGTATTATTCTTTGCATTTTACAAAAAGAAAAAAACCTCATAATTTCACAACAACCCTATAAATTAGGAGTCAAGGTAAGCATCATTGATCTCCAATCTACAGACAAGGAATTCAGACAATTCCAAGGCCTTTCCATCTTACAAAACATGAAAGTCATAACTTATTCATAGTGTAATGTGTCCTTTGAATGTTGTATATAAATTTTTTTAAAAGTTTAAAATATTTCATATTGCTTTACCTATAGATAATCCTAACCTCATCACAAATCAAGCCTACCAATGACAGATCTACCCAGCTATTATGATGGATTGATACCTGGAAGAAGGGTAATAAAGATTAAATTTCAAACAAGATAAGCCAGGGTCATGGTCATTTGTTTTCTAAACTACAAAGGATTCAGTGACCTAAAAAGAATGGTCATAACAAAGTATGGGTGAGCCCTGGTTGGTGTGGCTCAGTGGACCAAGTACCAATCTGTGAACCAAAGGGTCACTGGATTGATTCCCAGTCAGGGGA
This sequence comes from Noctilio leporinus, assembly GCA_004026585.1. Classification (NCBI taxonomy): domain Eukaryota; kingdom Metazoa; phylum Chordata; class Mammalia; order Chiroptera; family Noctilionidae; genus Noctilio; species Noctilio leporinus. The sequence goes on from PVIW01014658.1 coordinate 1,242, forward strand.
CATGCCTAAGTTGCAGGCACACAAGCAACTGCACACTGATGTTTCTCTCCTTCCCTTCCCTTCTCTCAAAAAATATATAAATAAAATCTTTTTTTTTTTTAAAGTGTGGCTGAAGGTCGCTGGTTCGATTCCCCAGCCAGGGCACATAATCAGGTTGCAAGCCAGGTCCCCAGCCAGGTCCATAGCTGGAGGCACGTGAAAGGCAACCATACATGCACATTTCTGTCTCGTCTCTTCCTCCCTCCCTCCCCCTCGCTCTGAAATAATAAATAAAATTTTTTAAAAAATAAGGTGTGGCTGAGAGTATGAAAGTACATTTAGCAGAAAAGTTCTGAGTTTAGGCTAGACAACTTGCTAAGCCTTTTTTTTTTTAATTTTTTATTTGTTGATCTGAGCCTCTATTCGTTGTTTCACCTATTTATGCATCCATTGGCTGATTCTTGTATGTGCCCTGACCAGATCCCAAACCCACAACTTTGGTTTATGGGGGTCCATTGCTCTTAGCCACTGAGCCAGGGCTAAGTATTTTTAAACACAGATCTAGTTCAAGGTAGGCATACGTAAAATCAACATACTTGGCTTTGACAGTTTCTGTTTCATATGCCAGCAAGTTCTATTTTCAGCAACTACCATATCCTTCACTTTTCTAGCTCCCATTTGGAGGACTGGGAGGAGGAACTCCTTCACTTTGCCTCTAATTCATCTTAAGTTCTGTCAAATGTTGACTTCATTTAAGAAAGAAGAAAGCAATCTGAGGACTTAGTTGTAAGATATCTCTGTGGTAGAGAGATAGACAAAGCCTTGGAAAACTTTTATTATGAATCTTGAACAAGCCAACTAACAGTAACAAATGGTTGTTATTGGTTGGCCAAAAAAATTCATTTGCTTTTTCTGTAAGATGGCTCTAATAGCACTTAGTTGTCTTTTCTAAGATTTTATTTCATTATTTTTAGAAAGAGGTGAAGGGAGAGAGGCAGAGAGGGAGAGAGACATCAATGTATGGTTGCATTTCACCTGCCTCCAGCCACAGACCTGACTGGAGACCTGGTTTGCAACCTGGTTATGTGCCCTGGCTGGGGAATCGAACCTGCAACCTTTGGGTTCGCAGGCCAGCACCTTAACCCCTGTGCTACCAGACAGGGCTTGCATTTAGTTGTCTTTAAACTGGTTCATTTGAAATAATTTTAAGATTGTATTATGACAACTGTCATATCAATGTGCATTTTTTAAAAAACATCACAATTGCTCAATTTTTGTGTAGCCATTTAATATTGAAGGTGGAAGAAAATACGCAACATTTTTGGCCTAAAATGCTTTACTGTTTCAAGAAAGGTGAAAACACAACTGAAGCCCCCCCGCAAAAAAAAAAAGATTTGTACAATTTATGATGTATGGAGAAGGTGCTGCAACTGAGTGGTTTGCAAAGTTTCATGCTGGAGGTTTCTCACTGGATGATGCTCCAGAGTACAGTAGACCAGTTGAAGTTGATAGTGATCAAATGAAGACATTAACACAGAACCACCCAAGTTTTACCACACAGGCAATAGTCAACATACTCAAAACATACAAATCAATTACCATTATTGGTGAAAGTAAAAAATGTATCTTCACGGACTTTTACAGTACAATTTAGTAAATTTAAATGAGCTTCTGAAATTGTTTTAGGAATGTGACTAGCATGAATACTTACTGAGTTCAAACCATAAAATTAAGTTCACAGACCAATCTGTCAACTTGGATATATCAGTATCAAACTGTTAACTAACCAGTCCTGGCCAGGCAGCTAACTTGTTTACAGCATTGTCCAGATATGCCATGGTTGTGAGTCTGAGCCCCCTGGTCAGGGTGTATACAGGAACCAACGAATGCATAAGTGGAACAACAAATAAATGTCTCTCTCTCAAATCAGTAAGTTAAAAATGTTTTATAGATCCTTTATTTAAAGAGAGGGGAAGGGACAGAAAAAAGAGTAACAAAAGAAGTGTAACAGTTATGTGAGAAACAAACGAATGGTTGCCTCTAACACACCCCCAACTTGGGACCTGACCCACAACCCAGGTATATGCCCTGACCAGGAAATCTAACCGTGAGTGACCTTTAGGTTTTCCAGGATAATGCCCAAACTACTGAACCACACCAGTCAAGGCTAAATAAAAATTTAAAACAGTAAACACCTATTTCCTGTTACTATTCCTCACTAACCCATTATAAACTGTCTGACAGCTACTACTAAGAACATCTGTGATTCATTCTCCAACCTTTCTTCCCCTTGTAAGTTTTTATGATTGTATGAGTAACTTAAGGGCTAAATCCATTAAGACAAAGGTGAAGGAGGAAATGTTTTAAAAGTACTTGACAGAAATGTATGGCCTTGGCCATACCCCAATACAGACATTATGATAAACCAAGGAATCTGTATCCAAGCATATTCTGAAATTACCTAAAATCCTCATTCTAACTTCACTGTGCCTCAAGGTGGTTTTTGGAAAGCACAACGTTTCTTTAGAAAAGTATGGAGATATATACTATTTTGATAGATATTAAGTCACAAAGATGTTATCATTTTACGATTAAAGTAACTGCTGAAGAAACATGCAATATCACCCTCCCAGAGCACCATCTTTATGCCTAGCCTAGGTCTTTCGTGAGTGGCTCAGGAGAAGTAAAGAGTACTGGTATGAAGGTCAGACAAATTTCTGACTTTGCCATTTACTAGCCAATCAGTCATGTAATATAGGGAGAAAAATACTAAATATTCTCACTTCCCTGAAACATGAAATAAAAGTAACACTACCTACATCAACATTACATGAAGTAAAAATTTTTGTGAAAGCGATCTGTGAAAAGTGAGGTTATATACATTTATATGGCATTTTGTAATTATTCAAGTCATTACTATCAAATATACTCTTCTTAAATATAAGGTAAAAGTTTTGCAATATCAGCCTTACAGTCCTTTAAAAAGGCCCTGCTGGTGGCACAGTGGATAAGGTACCAGCCTGTGAACCCAAAGGTCACTGGTTCGATTCCCCAGCCAGGGGCCACAGTAGAAAAATTTGACTCAAATCACAGTAATTCATGATTTCATATTACAATGTTGTAACACAACATAATAGATTGAAGTACGCATAATTGTATATGAAAGTATAAAGTATCTGTTTTAAGTATGAAGACTAAAAACTACCAGGACAGATTTTAAAAACTTCATTAGCCAATTCTGCTTATATTTAGAAAGAAGAAAAAATGTACTCAATAAACTCCATTAACTGAAATAGCAATTAATTTCAGCATTAAATGAAATAGCAGTAAAATTACTGCCATACAGTCAAGAATTGACAATTAACCTGTTTTTTAACTCATTACCCATTTTCCTCCTAACAAGACATATATTAACAAGTCAATTCAAAACCCCTCACTTGATTAGATAAGGCTGTGGTGTTGATTCATTCAGAGTGAATCAAAAGGGACCATCAAAACTTTACCCCATCATATGGAGCCAATCATCCATCACAGGGAGGTTAAATGACTAAACCAGCAACCACCCTCCAAACCCAAATGTAGTGTATGCTGACCCCTCCACTCTCAAAAAATGTGAAAGTACTCACTCCTCCCTAGTTGGTCCCCACTTTCCTGTACTATTGTGGTTCATTCATACAGATGGTATAGAAGACCTAGTTCAGGAATGCTAGGAGTCCGCAGACTTCCTTAATATGGCTAGGAATGCTATAAAAGCAGTCAAGACTACTGACTTAGATGTGATGCTAGATTTAATCTTCAAGGTGAACAGTCCTAGCCCCGAACTTCAGTATTTCCTATCTGCAACCCAAAATTATTCTTTTTCTCAACACATCTTGGCTCTTCCTCCAGTACCTTTTTAATCTTCACCTGAAGGTATATTTATTAATTTTTAAAGATGAAGAGGGAAAGAGAATGAGAGAAACATTGATATAATAGAGAAATATGGATTGGTTACCTCCTGTACCCATTCCAACAGCTCCAACCAACAACCTTCTGGTGTATGAACTAGCAGGCCAGGGCTCCAGTACCTTTAAATAAACCATATAGATTGACTCCAATTTCCCAGAATAGAGTTAAATGATGCTAGTTTTAGATTCAACAAAGCATGTGAAATAAGAGATGAAGGTACTGCAGGGACAATGAGAAAAACCAGTATTTACAAGCACCCAAAACAAATCATTTGAATGCACTCTCTCACCTTCTTCCACTCCCCACAATTGGATCAATTGGTGACAAAATGTACAGTGTCAAATAAATAAATAAATAAATAAATCTATGGTATCACTTTTTGTCACCACAAAAAATTATTGTATCCAATAAAGGAGTGGACACAGGTTAAGAGTTTGATTCCTGATAACTCTCTTCCTCTTCTTCCTTTCCAATGAATCTCTATCTTGTGCCCAATAGTCACAAGAGTTCCTCTCTACCTGGTACAGCCAAAGACTTCCCTCTTTCTATTCTAAAGGAGAAACCCAAGAAACCCAAAGTGTACATGTAATGATGTGGCTCTATCTTGAAAGTGCTATGCTGAGTAACCACATAATAGATATGATCAACAATCCTCAGCACTTAACTCCAAAATATGAGTATCCCTAAACTATCACTTTTTTGGAAACACTGATCATGAGCTTCCAAATAAGTTCTTAAAATAAGTTTAAAAAAAAATCTTCCTCCATGTCCTTTTTGGGTATCACAGCAAGTTTACTCAGAGCCTGAAATCCTTACAGAACAGACAGAAAGCACTGAAACATAATTTCATGTTTCCTCCCAAGGGTGCTAGATTAGAAGTGGAATCTATCTGGAACATATGGGGGGGTGCTTCTATTACTAACATACCTCCACATATTTGACTCTGAAACACTGAAATAAAGACAAATCTGACCTTGAGCTGTACTTCCCATATTATTCCCCTCCCCTTCCCAACAGGAACCTTGTTCAATACAAATAGCAATATTAAGGATTTCTAGAACAAAATTTAGTGCAGTATCTTTCCTAAGTTTGAGTTCAAAACCTCTCCTCAGAACTTTCAAATTCCTGAATCCTAATATACATTAGCCCTGAGGCTATTTCTCACGACAAACAGGCAGTCAAGAAAAGCAATGGTCCTACAGACCACTTTGAAAAATAAGTTTAGTTATTAAGAAAAACTAAAGATCAATGGCACTTGATTCCAACATGTCTCAACAGCATTAAAACCATAGAAACCACATGTATGGCTTTTTATACTTCATTTTTATAATACTACATTTTAAAAGGATGTGGGGGTAATTCAAGTATCTTGGTCCAAAATGAGGAGGAGGGGCAATTTTTAAAAAGCAACAGCCTGAACTCACTATACAGACACAATGGACAATTCGATTAAGTTCTGGAAGATAACGAAAGAACCTTTATGGCCAAAGGAGCAATGAACAAAGAAAAACTGTGCAAATCTGTACATAAAACCATTTATTCCAAATGAGGAGAATGGGACCCCCTATGTTCATAATCCCAACACCCAAACCTCAATTGAGTGCTTGGGATAAACTAATATCCCAAATGAGATACGAACACGCACTACAAACCCGGGCAATCAACCAACATGCAGTTACTAAACATTATTTGAAATAAGTTAATTTTTTCAACGTCCTTCTCCATTTAGCATAATGGTGCGTGTAAACAGAAAAATCTTTTTCACAAACCGGTAGACTTAGACACAGGCAGTGGGAAAGGACTAAGAGGCATGTTCTCCTCGTTTCCTGTTGTGTTCTATCCACCAGAACTCACAGCTTACGGAGACAGAAAATAATTACAGCAACTTGGAGCTCTCCGGGATAAGCCCAAGGAAAGGGAGCGTGAGGAACGTTTTCCTAGACCTCCCCAGAAGAAGGCGAGATAGAACGTAAACCCTCACTACAAGGTGTGCCGGCCTACGGGAAAGATACACAATCGCAGCATCTCAGCTCCGCCCAAGGATGAACTGCAGTGATTCCCACCGTCTCCCCTTCCGCCGTCTCATTCAAGCTCACCCCCACTACAAGCCCAAAGACCTCCGCTCCCTAGGCTTCTCCTTTGTGAGGCTCCAAAGCCGCCGCCCCACATTGGGCCTCCGGGGAAAAGCCACCGCCCCCACCCGCCATATTTCCCTCAAAGGCGCCCGCGCTGTAGCTTCTGGTAGCCATTCTCTCCCATGTGGTGGGTGTTTCTTCCCCCGGTCACCCCACTCACTTGTTTTCCACATCTCAAGACTGTCCAGAAGCTCCCCTGAGAATTGCTCGCCCGCAGACAGCACCCGCCATCTCCTCCCCCTTCCCCCGCCCCGGGACTCGCCCTCCCCCCAGCCGCCATTTTACAACCAACTCCTCCACCCTATCGCCTGTGCCTCTAGGCCGGAGAGCGTCTGCCGCTGAGGACACTGAAGGGGTCAAATTCCTAGGCCTGGGGCCTCCCACCGCTCCCGGAGACCACAGGCAATTTCCTGCTTCCCAAATCCACGTCCCTCGGCCGGGCTTGGAGACGATGCCGCCATTTTGTCTCCTGCTCCCGGCCTCAGTGGGCGGCAGCAGAGGGTCCGAAAATTGCAACCCCCGGTTGACCCCCCAACTCACCGTCGTATCGCTCGGCCTGCTCGGCCAGCTTCGCCTGGTACACCAGATCCTCCCGATCATCCATAGCGGCAGCGGCTCCGGCAGGATCTGCGAGACGGATGGAAACGGATAGTCTCTCCGACTCTCTCAGCCTCTCGCTCCGCGTCCGAGCAGCAAAAATGGCGTCGCCTCAATCCGGGACTTCCGCCTGCGCACGCGGACAACTGCTCAGCTCTATGGCAACCGCTCCCTGGCAACTGGCGCGGGGGGCGGTCCGGGAGCTCGGCGACCCGAGAGGCTGAAACCAGCTAGACGCCCCTCCTCCGGGGGCCTCCCCTGGTGCGGGAGCTCCGAGGCGGGAACTGCGACTGCTGGAAGAGCGGCCCCGAGGGAACGCTCGCCTGAGACGAGGCCGGCCTGGATTGCTACTGAAGAGAGGAAGCCACAAAAGCGAAAGGCTGTAACGGTTTTTTAATGCCAGGCCTTCCGCACGGAAACCGACTGCTCCGCCAGCTCGTCTTGTTTTCTCAGCCGAGCCCAGCCTTAGGCCTCTTCCAGACGTTTTTAACCGCGGGGTAGGGTTGGGCCCTGCTGTAATTGGTAGGGAAGAGGAACTCCAGTTTCCACACCTCAGCTTCGCCTGGGCGCTAGGCGATCTCTTTCTTCTCCTGTGCTGTCGACTTTTTCCCCGTTTAGGCCCACTCTGGGTACCCTCGCAGGACAGTTAGAGGAGCCAGGTCTGGAGTGCAGGGTGCGGAAGACTTGGGGCCAAGATCAAACTGAGATCGCGGAGGCAGGAATGGGGAAGGACCTGGTCTGTTCTGCATCCCAGTGGATTCCCAGCACCTTGTACTGGATATGATATCAGTAGCAAGACTGAAGCTCAGGTAACTAGAGCATAAACTATGTGGTAAGGTCTGCAATAAATATGGAATAAAAAGCCCTGGTTGTGCGCGCTTCGGCAGCACATATACTAAAATTGGAATGATACAGAGAAGATTAGCATGGCCCCTGCGCAAGGATGACACGCAAATTCGTGAAGCGTTCCATATTTTTTAAAAAAGAAAAAAAAAAAAAAAAAGCCCTGGTTGGTGTGGCTTGGGGCGGGGGGTAGCCCTGGTCTGCCCACCAAAGGGTCGCTGGTTCTATTCCCAGTCAGGGCTCATGCCTGGGTTGCAGGCCAGGTCCCCAGTTGGAAGTACGTGAAAGGCAACCAGACATTGACGTTTCCCTCCCTCTCTTTCTACCACCCTTCCCCTCTGTCCGAAAATAAAAATAAATTTAAAAATTTTTAATATGGAATAAAAAGCTTGGAACCAAATTATTGAGAGCCTTGGATGGCAAGGCCAGAAGCTTGCACCTTTTTCAGTGGGCACAAGAAAGCTATTTTTTGATGATTTTTTTTCAGGGAAGACGATACCATCATTGTTTATTTAAGAACATGTACTTTAGAAAGATTAGTAAGTGTGGTATAACGGTGATTAAAGAAGAGGATAAATTATGAGGTATTACACAAACAGACAAGGAGTAGTAGATGGTAGCAGTGAAAAGATAAGAGTTTATGGCTATTGGGATGTAGAGATCTTGTGATCCTTATGAGAAGAAAAAAAAATTGATATTCCATCTTCCCACCCTGAGTCACTAGGATAATTAATGGCAGTACCATTAACCAAAAGAGGAGGGGGTTGGTAGGAAAATTTGCTGATAGAATGCAGAGAAGATAGTTCCTTTCAGCACATGTTGATTCTAAGATTCTCAAAGATCACCCAGGTGGAAATAACCAGCATGGAAAAGAGAGACTAGTGTGGAAGCAGGGAGAGTGTGTATCAAGGTAGAAGAGGACCAAACACAAAACTTGGAGAATACCTACTTTGAAGAGAGGTGAGAGCCTAAGATCTCAACAAAGGAGACTGAGTGGTCCCTTATTGCATTACAAATTAAGCCCCTTCACATTTTAAACAAACATCAAATTTCAATGGTAAAAGACAAGCAAAATACCTGGGTTCTACTCCTAATTCTGTAACTAAATAGATACAGATTTACTTATACCTCCAGCAAGTCATTTCACCTCTGAAGCTTCACATCCAGCTGCTAAATTGAGAAACTGGAGACCATATGTTAAGCCATAAAACATGTCTTAAATGTTAAAAGACTAACTAAAATCATACAAAATATCTTTTCCTATCACAATGGGATGAAACTAAAATTTAATCACAGAAAAAGAAAAAATGTAACAAAATCAGCTCTCTATATCCATGGGTTTTGCATCATGGATTAAATCAAATATTCAAACTTTTTTTTTTGAAAGCCTAATAAGTTCCAGAAAGCAAAATGAGTTTGCCACACACTGAGCACTGTGTTAAATCCACATGAATGAAGTAGAGGCATTATAACCTGCTATAGTCTAGTATACAGCATAGGTTATTCGCAAATACTACCACAAATCCATATTATGTCAAGGACTTGAGCACCTGCAGATTTTGGTATGCAAGGAAGGTGGGGGCAGTGGGGGGGTGGGGTCCTGGAACTGCAGATATATAGAGAAAACTATACGTGGAAATTAACACTTAAATAACAGATGAGTCAAGGAAGAAAGCAGGAGAGATTAGAAAGTGCATAGAGATGAATAAAACAAACACAATGCAGACATAGATAGAGAGCAGGATGACAGCTGGGGGCGGGGAGGTTAAGAGGTGAAAGGATTGGGCAAAAAGGACTCAAGGACCTGGAAAAGGACAACAGTGTGGTGATTGGGGCGGGGGGTGGGGGGGTAGGTATTAGGAAACTTAAATGGTAATGGAAAAAATAGAATAGAAAAAAAAATTTAAACCCAACGTACCAAAAGTATGAGATGCAGTGAAAATAGTGCTGAGATTAAAATATTTTTAAAGGTTTTATTTATTTTTCTTTTTAGAGAAAAGGAGGCCTGGCTGGTGGCACAGTGGATAAGGCGCTGGCCTTCGAACCCAAAGGTCACTGGTTCGATTCCCAGCCAGGGCAACATAACCAGGTTGCAGGCCAGGTCTCCAGCCAGGTCCATAGCTGGAGGCAGGTGAAAGGCAACCATACATTGATGTTTCTCTCCCTCTCTGCCTCTCCTCCTTTCCCCTCTCTCTGAAAAATAATAAAAATCTTTAAAAATAAAATAAAATCTTAAAAAACAAAAGAGAAAGGGGAAGGGAGAGAGAAAAAGAGGGAGAGAAACATGGATGTGTGAGAGGAACATTGATCAGTTGCCTCTCACACACCCCCAACCAGGGATCGGGCCCACAACCCACACATGTCCCTGACCTGGAATCTAACCAGTGACCTTTGGCTTTGTGGGAAAATGCCTAACCAACTGAGCCACATCAGTAAGGGCTCAGATGAAAATTTATAGCTCTAAATGCCTACATTAAAAAAGAAGTACCTTGCTCTGACTGGTGTGACCTCAGCTGGTTGGGCATCATCCTGCAAAGCAAAAGGTCATTCATCACTTTAATTCCTGGTCAGAACACATATCTGAGTTGTAGGTTTGGTCCCTGATCAGGGCATATATGAGGCAACCAATTGATGCATCTCACACCAACGTTACTCTCCCTCTCTTTCGCCCTCCCTTCCCTCTCTCTAAAAATAAATTATTTAAATTTTTAAATTTACAATAACATCAAAAAGAATAAAATTCTTAGCCCTGACTGGTGGCACAGTGGATAAGGCGCGAGCCTGTGAACCCAAACATCGCTGGTTTGATTCTCAGTGCACATAACCAGGTTGCAAGCCAGGTCTCCAGCCAGATCCTTAGCTGGAGGCAGGTGAAAGACAACCATACATTGATGCTTCTCTTCCATTCTTCCACCCTCCCTGCCCTTCTCTCTAAAAATAACGAGTAAAATCTTTTCAGCCGTGGCTGCTGGCACCATGGACAAGGCACCAGCCTGCAAACCCAAAGGTCGCTGGTTCGATTCCCAGCCAGGGCACATAACCAGGTTGCAAGCCAGGTCTCCAGCCAGCTCTGTAGCTGGAAGCAGATGAAAGACAGCCACATGTTGATGTCTCTCTCCCTCTCTGCCTCTCTCTCAAAATAATAATAAATAAAAACATTTTTACAAAATTAAATTTTAAAAAATCTTTTTAAGACACTGGAGCTTCAGTCCCCAGGAGCATCCTCTAATCTTCAGTCATGGCTTGTATTGGTCTGGTCGCCAACAATGTGAATCTCAAATCTGGGGAGTGCCTTCAAGTGCAGGGCAAGGTGGCTCCCGGCGCCAAGAGCTTCATCCTGAACCTGGGCCAGGATAGCAAGGATCTGTGCCTGCACTTCAACCCTTGCTTCAATGCATATTGTAATGTCAAGGCCATTGTGTATAACAGCAGGAGTGGAGCTGATCATCAAGAGCCTGTCTTCCCCTTCCAGCCTGGAAGTGTCACAGAGGTGTGCTTCTTCTACAAGGCAGACCTGACAGTCAAACTGCCAGATGAACACACATTCAAGTTCCCCAACCACCTCAACGTGGAGACCATGAATTACATAGCAGCAGACGATGACTTCAAGATCAAGTGTGTAGCCTTTGAGTAAAGCCAACCAACCGATGGCTCCAATAAAGACAATAAAGGCAGCTGTCTCTGAACTAGTAAAAAAAAAAAAAAAAAAAAAACTTTAAAAAAATGTTTTTGAAAAAAATTTTAAATATAATTTCTAGAAATAAACTAACCAAGGAGGTGAAAGACTTACACATGAAAAACAACAAAACACTGCTGAGAGAAATTAAAGAATGAATAAAAATTAACAGGCGTTCATGTTGTTAAATTAAAAAATTCAGTTTTATTAAGCTAACAATATCCAAAGTGAGCTATAGATTGAATGAAATTCATGTCAAAATCACAATACCACTTTTTTGCAGAAATAGAGTGAAGCCTCTGAATTGGCTGATCTCTAGAAATCCTTTCCAGCTCTATCAGACATCACACAGCAGTTAAAGTCATGGACTCTGCTCTTGGATTCCTTAGGATTGGCTGCTTATCACCCATGAAATGAAACAAAGTTTTTTTTTTTAAGATTTTATTCATTAGCCCTGGCTGGTAGCACAATAGATAAGGTGCTGGCCTGCAAACCTGAAGGTTGCTGATTCAATTCCCTGGCTAGGGCACATGGCCAAGTTGCAAGTCAGGTCTCCAGCCAGGTCTCCAGGTCCGTAGCTGGAGGCAGGTGAAAGGCAATCATGCATTGATGTTTCTCTCCCTTTCTGCCTCTCTCCCTCCTCTCTGCCTCTCTCCCTTCTCTCTCTGGAAATAATAAATAAAATCTTTTTTTAAAAAAGTCATTAAAAAATAGGCCCTGGCTGGTAGCACAGTGGTTAAGGCGCCGGCCTATGAACCCAAAAGTCGTAGGTTCGATTCCCCAGCTAGGGCACATAACCAGGTTGCAAACCAGGTCTCCAGTCAGGTCTGTGGCTGGAGGCAGGTGAATGGCAACCATACATTGATGCCTCTCTCCCTCTCTGCCTCTCTCCCTTCCCCTCTTTCTAAAAAATAATGAAATAAAATCTTTAAAAAAAAAAAAAGTCATTAAAAAATAAATATTTTTTAAAAAAAGATTTTATTCATTATTTTTAGAGAGAGGGGGAGGGAGAGAGAAAGAAAGGGAGAGAAACATCAATGTATGGTTGCCTTTCATATGCCTCCAGGTACAGACATGGCTGGAGACCTGGCTTGCAACCTGGGTATGTGCTCTGGCTGGGCACATCTAACCAGAGACCTTTTGGTTCCCAGTCTTGTGCTCAATCCACTGAGCAACACCAGCCAGAGCTTGAATGAAACAAATTACTCAATTTAGCCTTAGTTTCCTCATATCTTAGTTTTTTGTTTTTTTTTTTCTTTTTTAATTTTATTTATATTTAGAGAGGGGGGAAGAGAAAGAAAAAGAGGGAGAGAAACATTAATGTGTGGTTGCCTCTCACATGCCCCCAAACCAGGATGTGGCCCACAACCTAGGCATGTGCCCTGACTGGGAATTGAACCAGCAACCCTTTGGGTCCCAGGTGGGGCACTCAATCCACTGAGGCCTAACAGCCAGGGCTCATAACTTAGTTTTCTATAAAATGAGAGTGATAGTTTCCACATACAAAAGAGAATTAATTGGGCAATTACATGTAAAGAACCGGGTCCTCAGTGAGTGTTAGCTAATTCATTAGTGTTTCTATGGTCCCTACTTGAGCAAGAATGAGAAGTTTGTGTCATAAAATACAAGTGAGAAGAGTTCAAAAAAGGTCAAGATTAGCTCTGAAGAAAAGCCATTGGATATAACAATTAGGTTATTGGTGACCTTCAAGAGCAGCTTTGAAAGCATGTTGGAAGCCAGACTGTATTTGGTCGAAGCACAAAGAAGGCTACAAAGTGTATGTGGTAATTCTCTTCAGAAGAATAGCAATGATGAGGTAGAGAGTGACAAGAGAGATGAATGGCCAATAAGTGTGGCCAAATAATAGAGCTGGCTCACAAAACCCACCCCACTCTACAAAGCTGGCTCTGCTGCCAGGATGACCACAAGGCTGTCATAGACATGCAGATATTAGGGGTAACCTCCTTATAACTACTGGGTCTGCTCTCCTAAATTTTGTCTCCCAAGACTGGCTGAAGTCTACTCAAACTGAAGGCACCTATTCCTAAGAAACAGCTGAGAAGGCAAAAATCTTAAACCTAGATCGATTCCGTGACTGTACTGCCTGTTCTCTCAACAAACAGAATCAAAAGAGACAAAAGTCATAGACAGGGCAACAGAAATACAAACAAAAACATTTTTGATATAGCATCTGGGGTTATAAGCAGATAGAAAACCTCAGGCCTTGGCTGGTGGCACAGTGGATAAGGCCCTGGCCTGTGAACCCAAAAGTTGCTGCTTTGATTCCCCAGCCAGGGCACATAACCAGGTTGCAAGCCAGGTCGCCAGCCAGGTCCTTAGCTGGAGGCAGGTGAAAAGCAACCATTCATTGATGTCTCTTTCTCTCTCTGCCTCTCTCCTTTCCCCTTTCTCTGAAAAATAATAAAATCTTTAAAAATATATCATGGTGCGCTCATGGTATGGTACTGCACTCCTCACTGCTGCTGTGTTAATGAAAATCCTTTAAAACAATAACCAGGTCATTAGAAACTTGAGTTCATTCTTGAGTACAAGTTTCCCAGCTTTCTCAAAGAATATCCTTGAAGAGAAACAAGAACTCACTTGACCTGTCTTGAATAGAATATACACAAATACACAATAGTGTATCTACACTATAGGAAATATGATTAGCCCTTGCTGGTGTTGATCAGTGAATTGAGAGCTGGCCTGAGGACCAAAGGTTCTTGGGTTCGATTCCCAGTCGGGGCACATACCTGGGTTGCCATCCAGGTCCCTAATTGGGGGTGCAAGACAGGCAACCACACGTTGCTGTTTCTCTCCCTCTCTTTCTCCCTTCCCCTCTCTCTCAAAATAAATAAAATCTTCTTAAAACTTAAATAATATAATTAATCATTGCCTCAGGATCTTGCAGCTTGGTACTTACTTATGGGGGGGTGGGGGTGGAATTATTGTAGTTTCATTTGCAAAAAAAAAAAAAAAATGGCTATTTAGCCCTGGCTGGTAGCACAGTGGATAAGGTGCCGGCCTGCGAACCCAAAGGTTGCAGATTCGATTCCCCAGCCAGGGCACATAACCAGGTGGCAAGTCAGGTCTCCAGTCAGATCTGTGGCTGGAGGCAGGTGAAAAGCAACCATACACTGATGTCTCTCTCCCTCGCTGCCTCTCTCCCTTTCCTTCTTCCTAAAAATAATAAAATAAAATATTAAAAAAAAATTTTAAATAGGCTATTTATGTTTACTTTATACCTTTTTTAATTAGTTTAATTTTTTACTATATACTACCTTTACAATTTATGTATTTATGAATATATATAGTCATATGAAAAATTCTCACAATGTATGATTAGGTATAAATAAGAAATGAAATCACATTTCACTATTATTGCATTGTTAAAAATACAATTAGGGCCTTGGCTGATATGGCTCAGTGGATTGGCGCTGGCCTGCAAACCCAAGGGTCATTGGTTTGATTCCCAGCCAGGGCACATAACCAGGTTGCAAGCCAGGTCTCCAACCAAGCCCCCAGCTGGAGGCAGATGAAAAGCAACCATACATTGATGTCTCTCTCCCTTTCTTCCTCCCTCCCCACCCTTCTCTCTGAAAATAAATAATAACATCTTAAAAAAAAACACAAAAAAACAGGGGGACAGAGGGGAGCAAAAAGGGGATGGATGTAATACAACAACAATAAAATTAAAAAAAAACAAAACAAAACAACCCTCAAGTGTTGCTGGTTCAATTCCCAGTCAAAGACCATACCTGGGTTGCAAGCCAGGTCTCCAGCTAGGTCCCCAGCTGGAGACAATCAAAAGACAACCATACATTGATTAAAAAATAATAGTAAATATAATTATACTTAGAAAGATGAGAAGGCTCTGGCTGAGTAGCTCAGTTGGTTATAGCATCATCCATATAGACAAAGTTACAGGTACAATCCCAGGTCAGGGCACATACAAGAGCCAACGACTGCATAAATAGGTGGAACTACAAATCCATGTTTCTTTCCCTCCCTTTCTCTCTGCCTAAAAAATCAATTTTAGCCCTATATGGTTGTGGCTCAGTGGATTGAGTGCTGGCCAGGCTGGCATACCAAAGGGTCACCAGTTTGATTCCCAGGCAGAGCACATGCCTAGCCCATGTTCCCAGTTGGGGGCAGCAAGAGGCAACCACACATTGATGTTTCTCTCCCTCTCCTTCTCTCTTCCTTCCCCTCTCTCTAAAATTAAATAAATAAAATCTTCAAAAAATGAAAAAATCAATTTTAAAATATCAGAAAAATACATTAAGAGGTTAAATAGCTCTGACCAATTTGTTCAGTTATTTTGAGTGTCCTCCCATACATATTTGGAGTGAAAAGGTTACCAGATAGATTCCTAGTCAGGGCACATACCTAGATGGCAGGTTCCATCTCTCTTCCCCGCCCCCCCCCCCACCAGGGCAACCAATCAATGTGTCTCTCTCTTTTTCTCTCTCTTTCCTTCCCTTTCTTGCTAAAAAAAGTTTAAAACACATCCTCTTGTGAGGACTTTAAAAATATATAATGATAAAAAATGTAAAAAATGTTTAGGGGTTGTAGGTGTTTTGTTTTCAGATTTCTGTATGTGTTCATATATATCTTTAATTTTTTATTTGAAAGAGAAACATCAATTTGTTGATTTGTTGTTCAACTTATTTATGAATTAATTGGTTGATTCTTGTAGGTGCCCTGACCAGGGATGGAGGCTGCAACCTTGGCTTCTAGCAGAATTACACTCTAACCAACTAAGATATCCTGACAGGACCATAAATATCTTTATTTTTTATTTTTTTATTTTTTAAAAAAGATTTTATTCATTATTTTCAGAGAAAAGGGCAAGGAGGGAGGAAGAAAGGGAGAGAGACATGAATGCATGGTTGCCTTTCACCTGCCTCCAGCTATGGACCTAGCTGGAGACCCGGCTTGCAACCTGGTCATGTGCCCTGACTGGAGAATCAAACCAGCAACCTTTGGGTTCATAGGCTGGCGCTAATCCACTGAGCCACACCAGCCAGGGCTCAATATCTTTAATTACATGTTACTTTTAGAGAATAAAGAGGTGAACTAAAAGAAATAAAAATAACTTCCTGCCTGATACAATAGTGTTCTTTAGGTTGCTTTTTCCACTTAACATATCATGAATCTTTTCCCAATACAATAGTACCTATAAAGTTACTTTAGTCTTTTTAATAACTATGCTATTTTCTTGTATGGATTTTACATCATTTAATCAGTCCTCTATTGATAAACATTTAAGGTCTTTAAAATGTTTTGCCATTATAAATAATACTGCTATAAACCCCTTTACCCATATACAAGGGTATTTGTAGATGAGAAATTATTAAGTCAAAGAGTATGCATACATTTTATGAAATTTTATATTTAATTATAACACGCAAAAAGTGCACACATCATAAGTGCACAGGTGAACTTTTTACAAAATGAAAGTAACTCATGTTAACTGCATCCAATTCCAAAAACAGAACATTACTCAAGCCCCAGAAGCTGTGCATGCAGATTTTTATGATCACTGTAAAATTGCCTTTCAAAAATGTTAAGCCAATTAATACAAGTAATCAAATAGTATTTGAGACTGCCAGGCTCCCACATTCTTTCCAACACAGAATATTACTATATTCTTAATTTTTGACAGTTTGATAGGTGAAGTGAGAATCATGTGTGTTTCACTTGCATTTGTTTTGGTTCTTAATGAGATTGAGAATTTTATAACGTTTATTATCATTAATTTTTCTATTAACTTTTTTCTTTTTCATAAGAATTCTTTGTATTTTATGAATGCTACCCTTTTGGCTGTTATATATAATTCAAATATTTTCTTCTCCTTTGTCATTTGCCTTTTATGCTGCTTTTTATTTATTTATACATTTTTAAAGATTTTATTTATTATTTTTAGAGAGAGGGACATCAATGTATGGTTTCCTTTCACCTGTCTCCAGCTACAAACCTGGCTGGAGATCTGGCTTGCAACCTGGTTATGTGCCCTGGCTGGGGAATTGAACCAACAACCTTTAGGTTCACAGGTGGGCACCTATCCACTGTGCCACCAGCCAGGGGCTTATGATGATTTTTAAAATAAAGAAGTTTCAAATATTTCATAGTCAGATCCTTCAATCTTTTCCTTTTGGCCTCTCAATTTGGTGTCATGCTTTAAAAATCATCCAGACAGTCAACATTACCAAAATATCCTTCTATACTTTCTTCTTATTCTATTATATTTTGCTTTGAACATTTCGATCTTTAATATACTTGAAATTGTGTGTTAGGTAGAAATCTTTTTTTTATATAAAGATTTTATTTATTCTTAGAGAGAGGGGAAGGCAGGGAGGAAGAGAGAGAGTGAAACATCTATCTGTGAGAGAAACATTGATAAGTTGCCTCTTACACACCCAACTTGGGACTGGTACACAATCTAGCCCTGTGCCCTGAATGAGAATTGAACTTGTGACCCTTTCTTTGGTTCACTGGCTGACATTGAATCCACTGAGCCACATCAGCCAGCACTGGAAAGCACTATTTTTAAATATGGTAATATCACGACACAGTATGCCTACTCCTGGAAATTGTGCTAAAAATAACTCAGTGAACCAAGAAGGTATATTCATGAAGATATTTGTAATATTTGCCTATTAGTACTGTAACAAATTACCACCAACTTTGTAGCTTACGCTTTAAATAACCCAAACCATAAGGCACTGGCCTGCAAACCCAAAGGTCTCTGGTTTGATTTCCCAGCCAGGGCACATAACCAGGTTGCAAGCCCAGTCTCCAGCCAGGTCCGTGGCTGAAGACAGCTGAAAGGCAACCATACACTGATGTTTCTCTCCCTCTCTGCCTCTCTCTCTTCCTCTCTCTTTGGAAATAATAAAATCTTTTAAAAAAATTTTAAAACATGAAAAAAAAAACAAACCCACAAACCAGTCCTGACTGGTAGTACGGTGGATAAGGCACTGGCCTGCAAACCCAGTTTACAGGTTCAATTCCCAACCAGGGCACATAAGCAGATGGCAAGCCAGGTCTTCAGCCAGGTCCGTGACTGGAGGCAAGTGAAAGGCAACTGTACATTGATGTTTCTCTCCCTTTCCGCCTCTCTCCCTTTCACTCTCTCTGGAAATAACAAATAAAATCTAAAAAAATAATAATAACAAAATAAAAAGAAACACCCCCCACCCCCAAACCTACTCTTAGTCCTGGGAGATAAGAAGGCCTAAAATCAAGGTGTCGGCAGGACTGTATTCTTTCTGGAGGCTCTAGGGGAGAATCTGTTTCCTTGTCATTTCCAACTTCTGGAGCCAACCTGCGCCTACTCATCTAAGAATCTCATTGCAATCTCTCGCTCCAGTCACATCTCTTTTTTCTGATTCTGACCCCTCCTGCATCCCTTTTATAGACACTTGTGGTTGCATTGGGTCTATCAGGATAATCTCTCCATGTCAAGGTTCTTTTTTTTTTTTTTTTAAATATTTTATTTCATTATTTTTAGAAAGAGGGGAAGGGAGAGAGGCAGAGAGGGAGAGAGACATCAATGTATGGCTGCTTTTCACCTGCCTCCAGCCACAGACCTGACTAGAGACCTGGTTTGCAACCTTGTTATGTGCCCTGGCTGGGGAATCGAACCTGCGACGTTTGGGTTCACAGGCCGGTGCCTCATCCACTGTGCTACCAGCCAGGGCCTTTTTTTTTTTTTTTTAAAGATTTTATTTACTATTTTCAGAGAGAAGGGCAGGGAGAGAGGCAGAGAGGGAGAGAAACATCAATGTATGGTTGCCTTTCACCTACCTCCAGCCATGGACCTGGCTGGAAACCTGGCTTGCAATCTGGTTATGTTGCCCTGGCTGGGAATCAAACCAGTGACCTTTGAGTTCGTAGGCCGGCCCATGTCAAGGTTCTTAATCTCAATTGCAAAATCCCTTTGCCATCCACGTAAGGTAACATATTCATAGGCTCCAGGGATTGGGATGTGGACATCTTTGGAAGACTGTTATTATTTTACTTAATTAATTTTTAGAGAGGGGAAGAGAGGGAGAGAAACAACGTGTGCGAGAAACACCAATTGGTTGCCTCTTGCTCACACCCAGGCCAGGACGAAACCTGCAACCTGGGCATGTGCCCTGACTGGGAATTGAACTGGCAATCTTTTACTTCGTGGCATGATGCCCAACTGAGCCACACTGCTCAGGGTGAAAGAACATTATTTTGTCCCCCATAGCATCACTAACAGATTGTGCTGTACAACCACAGTATTATTACACCCAACTAGATTAACATTTATTTTTTTAATTTTTAAAAAGATTTTACTTGTTTTTAGAGAGAGAGGAAGGGAAGAAGAGAAGGGAACATCAGTGTGATCGGTTGCCTCTTACAGGCCCCCAACTGGGGACCTGGCACACAACCCAGGCATGTGCCCTAATTGGGAATCAAACTGGCAACCTTTTGGTTTGCAGGCTGGCATTCAATCCACTGAGCCACACAAGCCAGGGCTGATTTTATTTTTTCAAAATTTGAATGTCTCAGAGGTCATGCAGCGTGTCAGTTCTAAGGCTAGGCCTTAAGAGAACTTGTGTAATTCTGCCTATTTCCCTTCAATCCTGTCAACAGCAATGAGATCCAATCTAGGCTACCCTGATGGAGGATGGGAGATCACAGCAAACAGAGATAAACTATATCAGCTGAGGGCTACCCATGACCAGCCAGCTCCCAAACAATCAGGAGCTGACAGACTTATGAGACTAGCTCAGACTATAAGAACTGTCCAGCTAAGCCCAACTCAAAATGCTGAACTGCAGAATTGTAAACTGAATAAAATTATTGTTTTGAGACACCAAGTATTGGCCTGGTTTTTTTTATAGCAAAAGCTAACTGATATTTTTTTTTTTTTAAACTTTGGTACATTTATTATTATTATTTTTAAAGATTTTATTTCATTATTTCTAGAAAGAGGGGAAGGGAGAGAGGCAGAGAGGGAAAGAGACGTCAATGTACGGTTGCGTTTCACCTGCCCCCAGCCACAGACCTGACTGGAGACCTGGTTTGTGCCCTGGCTGGGGAATCGAACCTGCAACCTTTGGGTTCGCAGGCCGGCACCTTAACCACTGTGCTACCAGCCAGGGCCGCTAACTGATAATTTTTGTAAGTCCCTAAGATTATTACTACCCACAGTTCACAGCTTATTTTTGTTTTTGTTTTTAAGATTTTATTTATTTTCAGCCCTGGTTGGTGGTACAGTGGATAAGGCACTGGCCTGTGAACCCAAAGGTTGCTGGTTCGATTCCCAGCCAGGGCACATAACCAGGTTGCAAGCCAGGTCTCCAGCCAGGTCTGTAGCTGGAGGCAGGCAAAAGGCAACCATACATAGATGTCTCTCTCTCTCTGCCTCTCTCCCTACCCCTCTCTCTAAAAATAATAAATAAAATCTTTTTTAAAGGAACCATGGACATGGACAACAGGTGGGATTGACTTTGGGGGGAAGGGGTGGGTGGGGAGGGGGACAGAGGGGAGCAAAAAGGGGATGGATGTAATACAACAACAATAAAATATTTTTTTAATCTTTTTAAAAATTATTTTAAAAGACAAGATTTTATTTATTTTTTGAGAGAGGGGAAGGGAGGGAGAAGGAGAGAGGGAGACATTAATGTGTAGTTGCTTCCTGTGAGTCCCCAGCTGGGGATCAGGCCCACAACTCAGGCACGTGACCTGACTAGGAATCGAACCAGCAACTTTTTTTTTTTTTTTAATTTCATTATTTTGCCCTGGCTGGTAGCACAATGGATAAAGTGCCAGCCTGCGAACCCAAAGGTTGAAGGTTCGATTCCCCAGCCAGGGCACATAACCAGGTTGCAAACCAGGTCTCCAGTCAGGTCTGTGTCTGGAGGCAGGTGAAACGCAACCATACATTGATGTCTCTCTCCCTCTCTGCCTCTCTCCCTTCCCCTCTTTCTAGAATTTTTTTTATTTCATTATTTTTAGAGAGCAACCATACATTGATGTCTCTCTCCCTCTCTGCCTCTCTCCCTTTCCCTCTTTCTAGAA
>PVIW01014659.1:0-22480 GCA_004026585.1 Noctilio leporinus
GGGGACAGAGGGGAGCAAAAAGGGGATGGATGTAATACAACAACAATAACATTTAAAAAAAATAAAAAAAATAAAAATAAAAGAAAAGTGACCACTAAGAGTGAACAGGGAGGCAGATGCAGCAACTATATACATAGGCTTACACTGTTCACTCACACTTGAGGCTTTCTCATTCTTCCTCTCCTCATTTCGGTGAGAAAGGATAGAAGGAGCATCTTGACTGGAAGGAAAGGAGCAACATACACAACCAATCCAGAATACAACAGACCAAATAAAGGCCACACCAAGAACTACAAGTGGAGAAAATCTGGGAGACTGCAACACTGACCTCCAGAAATCTCCTAACACAGAAGGGTGCTCAACTAAGGCAAGGAACCAAAGCAGATTAATCCAAGGAAAAAACAAAAACAAAAACCAAAAAACAAGCGACAACAGAAAACCAAAAAATGGGGGTTGGGGGGCAGAATAAGTCCATCTCCAAAAGGAAAGGAAGAATCCCCAGAAAGACCACCAAATGAAACACAGGCACACAAAATATCAGATAAGAAATTCAAAAGAATGATGATAGAGAAGCTCAATGAGCTTAGCCAGCTCAAAGAAAACTATAAACAACTCCAGGGAAGTTACAAGGAACTTACTGAGAGCTACAACAGCATCAAAAAGGACATAGAAACTATCAATAAGTGCCAGGAGGAAATGAAGAATACAATTTCTGAAATGAAAAATATAGTAGAAGGAAGCAACAGTAGGCTAGAGGAAGCAGAGGACCCAATCAAGGAGTATGAGAATAATGTGGACAAATACTCCAAGACAGTACAAGAGAATAAAAAATGGCTGAACAGATTGAAGAGGGTTTAAGGGAGCTGCAGGACAACATGAAACGTAACAGCATCCATATCATAGGGATACCAGAAGGAGAAGAGAAACAAGAAATGGAAAACGTGTTCAAAAAAGTCATGATAGAAAATTTCCCTAACATAATAAGTGAAAACATTAATCAACTTCAGGAACCACAGAGGGTTCCCATGAAGATCAACCCAAACAGACCAACACCAAGGCAAATTATTATTAAAATGGCTAATTTCGAAGACAAAGAGAGAATCCTAAAAGCATCAAGAGAGAAATGACAAATAACATATAAGGGGGCTCCAATAAGGCTATCAAATGATTATTCAACAGAAAAAATTCCAGCCAGAAGGGAATGGCAAAAAGTATCTCAAGTAATGGTAAACAAAGGCCAACAACCAAGAATACTCTACCCAGCAAGGCTCTCATTCAAGATAGAAGGAGAAATAAGGAGCTCCCCAGACAAAAAAAGACTAAAAGAATACATCTCTACCAAACCAGCATTACAAGAAATGCTAAAGGGTCTACTTTAAAAATAAAAGATTAAATAAATAAATAAGAAGAAGAAACAGAGAAAGCCAAAGAGGAATACAGATACAAAGGGAGAAAATGGCAATGAATAAGTATCAATCAATACTAACCTTAAATGTAAATGGATTAAATGCACCAATCAAAAGACATAGGGTAGCCCAATGGATAAGACAACACGATCCACACATATGCTATCCTCAAGAGACCCACCTCAGAACAAAAGATCAACATAGATTGAGAGTGAAGGGATGGGAAAATACATATCAAGCAAATGGACACGAAAAAAAAAGCTGGAGTAGCAATACTTATTTCAGACAAAATAGATTTTACAGTGAAGGCCATAAAAAGAGACAAAGAAGGACATTATATAATACTTAAGGGACCAATCCATCAAGAAGAAATAACTCTGGTAAACATATACACACCCAACATAGGAGCTCCAAAATATATAAGGAAAATCTTGGAGGACTTTGAGAAAGATATAGACAGCAACACACTAACAGTAGAGGATTTTAATACCACACTTTCAACAATGGACAGATCTTCCAAATAAAAAGTCCCCAAAGATATTGTGGCATTGAACAACACTCTAGAGGAAATGGACCTAACTGATATACACAGAACTCCAAAAAAGCGAAATACTCATTCTTTTCAATTGCACATGGATCATTCTCTAAGGCAGATCACATGGTAGTTCACAAGACAAACCTCCACAAATACAGGAAAACTGAAATCATACAAAGCAAATTCTTACATCACAATGGTCTGACAATAGAAACCAATCTCAAGGGGAAAAACAAAAACTCTCTAGCTCATCGAGACTGAGTAACATGCTCCATGTTAACCCAATGAATGGGTCAACAATGAGAACAAAGATGAAATAAAAAAGTTCATGGAAACAAACAACAATGAACACACAACAGTGCAAAACCTAAGGGATAGAGCAAAGGCGGTTCTCAGAGGGAAATTTATAGCAATTCAGGCCCACCTAAAAAGGTCACAAGAAGTTTATAAAAACAACCTAACCATAAAGCTGCAAGAACTAGAGAAGCAACAACAAACAAAGCCCAGAGCAAGTAGAAGAAAGGAAATCATCAAGATCAAAGCAGAACTAAATAACTCAGAGATTCAAACTACAATTCGAAGAATCAACAGGTCCAGGAGCTGGTTCTTTGAAAAAGTAAACAAAATTGACAAGCCTTTATCCAGACTCATCAAGAAAAAGAGAGAGAGGACCCAAATAAACAGAATCAGAACTGAGATAGGAGCAATCACAACTGATACCTCAGAAA
Source organism: Noctilio leporinus (assembly GCA_004026585.1). Classification (NCBI taxonomy): domain Eukaryota; kingdom Metazoa; phylum Chordata; class Mammalia; order Chiroptera; family Noctilionidae; genus Noctilio; species Noctilio leporinus. The sequence continues at coordinate 2,670 of PVIW01014659.1, forward strand.
TACAAAAGATTGTAAGAAATCATGACAAACAACTATATGACAATAAATATGACAACCTGGATGAAATGGACACATTTCCGGAAATATATAATCTGCCAAAACTGAACCCAGAAGAAGCAGAAAGCCTGAATAGGCCAATAACAACTAGTGAAATTAAAGAAGTAATCCAAAATCTCCCAAAGCACAAAAGCCCTGGACCAGATGGATACACAGGTGAATTTTACCAAACATTTAAAGAAGAACTAACTCCTATCCTTCTCAAACTATTCCAAAAAATTACAGGAAGAGGGAAGACTCCCAAATTCTTTCTATGAGGCCAATATTATTCTAATCGCAAAACCAGGTCAAGACACAACTAAGAAAGAAAGCTACAGGCCAATATCTCTGATGAATATAAATGCTAAAATTCTCAACAAAATATTGGCCAATCGGATTCAGCAGTAAATTACAAAGATCATGCACCATGATCAAGTGGGCTTCATCCCAGGGATGCAAGGATGGTACAACATTCATAAATCAATAAATGTAATACACCACATCAGCAAATTGAAAGACAAAAACCATATGATCATATCAATAGATGCTGAAAGAGCATTTGATAAAGTGCAGCAACCATTTATGATAAAAAACCCTCAGCAAAATGGCATTAGAGGGAGCATACCTCAACATCATAAAGGCTATATATGAGATATCTGAAGCCAACATCATAGTCAATGGACAAAAACTAAAAGCTTTCCCCCTAGGATCAGGAACAAGACAAGGCTGTCCACTTTCTCCACTTCTATTTAACATTATCTTGAAAGTTCTAGCTATAGCCATCAGAGAAGAAAAAGGAATCAAAGGTATCCATGTTGGAAAGGAGGAAGTCAAACTGTCATTATTTGCAGATGGTATGATAGTGTATATACAAAACCCGATATGTTCCACCAAAAGCTTACTCAACCTAATAAGCAAATTGATCAAAATTGCTGGGTATAAAGTCAATATCCAGAAATCAAAAGCATTTTTGTATACCCATAATGAAACAATAGAAGTAGAAGTGAAAAAACAAATCCCATTTACTATAGCAACAAGAAAAATAAAGTACCTAGGAATAAACTTAACTAAGGAGGTAAAAGACCTGTACTCAGAAAACTACAGAACAATGAAGAAAGAAATCAAGTAAGATACAAATAAATGAAAGCATATACCATGTTCATGGATGGGAAGTATTAACATCATTAAGATGTCCATACTACCCAAAGCAATCTACATATTCAATGCAATCCCAATTAAAATACCAATGACAGACTTCAGAAAAATAGAAAAAATACTTCAAAAATTTATATGGAGCCAAAAACGCCCATGAATAGCCACAGCAATCTTGAGAAAGAAGAACAAGATAGGAGGAATCACAATACCAGACTTCAAACAATACTACAAGGCTACTATCATCAAAACAGCCTGGTACTGGCATAAGAATTGACATATAGATCAATAGAATAGAATAGAGAGCCCAGAAATTAACCCAGGACTCTATGGTCAACTAATATTTGACAAATGGGAAGGAACATAAAATGAAGTAAAAACAGTCTCTTCAACAAATGGTGATGGGAGAACTGGACAGCAACATGCAAAAAGATAAAACTAGACCACCAACTTACACCATACACCAGAATAAACTCAAGATGGATAAAGGATTTAAACATAAGCAGTGCCACCATAAAGGTCCTGGAGAAAAATATAGGCAGTAAACTTTTTGATATCCTATGCAGAAATATGTTTACTGATACATCTCTAAGGGCAAAGGAAATAAAAAATCAACAAGTGGTACTATATCAAATTGAAAAGTTTCTATTCAGCTAAAGAAAACATCAGCAAAATTCAAAGGGAACCAACTGTATGGGAAAACAGAATTGCCAATGATACCTCAGACAAGGGTCTGATCTCCAAAATATATAAAGAACTAATGTGACTCAACATCAGGGAGATAGAGAGCTCAATAAAAAAACGGGCAAAGGACCTGAACAGACAACACACTGAGGAAGATATACAAAGGGCCCAGAGGTATATGAAAGAATGCTCAACATCACTAGTCATCAGAGAGATACAAATTAAAACCACAAGAAGATACCACCTCACACCTCTCAGAATGACAATCATCAACAAATCAACAAATAAGAAGTGTTGGTGAGGAGGTGGAGCAAAGGGAACCTTTGTTCACTGTTGGTGGGAATGCAGGCTGGTGCAGCCACTGTGGAAAACAGTATGGGGTTTCCTTAAAAATCTAAAAATTGAACTGCCTTTTGATCCAGTGATTGCACTACTTGGCCTATACCCAAAGAACCCTGAAACACCAATTCACAAGAAATTATGTACACCTATGTTCAAAGCAGCACTATTTGCAATAGCCAAGTGCTGGAAACAGCCTAAGTGCCCATCAGTGGATGCTTGCATCAAAAAACTTTGGTGCATTTACACAATGGAATACTGTACAGCAGAAAGAAAGAAGGAACTCCTACCATTTGCAACAACATGGATGGAACTGTAGAGTATTATGCTTTGTGAAATAAGCTGGTCAGTGAAGGACAAATACCATATGATCTCACCCATTACAGGATAATAATGAACAAAACTAACAACAAGCAAAACAGAACCAAATATATGAATACAATGAATAGACCTTCAGTGGTCAGGGGAAAGGGGGTTGGGGGGAGGGGGGAGGATGATGCAAGGAAGGGGAGCAGTTTAGGCAAGAACCTAGTATAAAGGAATCATGGTCATGATCAACAGGTGGGATTGACTTTTGGGGGGAATGGGTGGGTGGAGTGGGGGACAGAGGGGAGGAAAAAGGGGTTGGATATAATACAACAACAATAAAATTAAAAAAGAAAAGAATAAGTAAATGTATTAGTTGGCACAATCAGAAGCCTGGAAGTAGGGTGGGTTAATTAAGAGTTGCTTAATTTAGTGACTCAATGACATTATTAGACCCAGGTTCTTTCCAACCTTTTACTTCCTAATCATCAGAGCATTGGCTTGTCTTGTTCTCCTTATTGTCCCTCATGGCTGCTGTAGCTCCATGTGTGGAAAGCAACATCTAGTCAAAACAGGAACTTACTTCTGAAGGGCTAGCTGAGAATGATTCCTTAAGATAGACATTTGCTTGCAGGGAGGTTATCAGTAAACACTCTGAGGGAACAAGTTTGATGAAGAGTAAGTAATAGGCAGAATTGGCCAAGATGCAGTTGCAGCAGAGGCCTCAGCTGACCCCCAGGGCACCCTGAAGCTGGCTGGATCTTTAGAGTTTCCCAAATTGAAGCAATAGCCTTGAACCTCAGTGCCTTTGTATTGACCAGTCCATTGGCTTTTGGCTGACCTTAGGTAATGCCCTACTGGAAGGTAGAGAAATGAATGCCTTTGTCCTGAAGGGGAACCTGTGTAATGCATTTAATATCCACTGCATAGGTTTCTTTTTTGAACAAAGCTGTGTTTGCTTATACCCTTTTTGTCCCTTGGTTGGCATTGCATCCATACATATTTCAAAATCACTTCCTGGTAAATGCAGTGGAGTTACCATGGTTGCCTCTGACTGAAAAAGAGTTCTAGTCTGGGGACAGCTTGGGTGTCTCCTGAGGGGTGCAGCTGCTATGAAGAAGGTAAATGAAACCCAGGTATGTCAGCAAGGAAGATGAATAGTGGGATGGCAGTGATCCATATAATCCTGAATATTTGTTTGATCTACTGGTGCTGAACACAGCGGAGGGAGTTCCAGATAACAGGTGTCTAGAAATGCCTGCATCTTTCAATGCCATAGGAAGTGCATACAAGGAGAAAACAGAAGGCTGCTTCTCACAAAATGTGTTAAGCTGTGGTTGCAGAAGAAAGATGGGGCAAAAAGTTTCTTTTCTCCACATAATTAGCATTCAAAATGATCTTGTTGACTGGTGGTTCCATTGTCCTTGCTCTCTACAGTACAGGTGACCCCTAAGATATCAGAAGATCTCTGCTGTGTGAGGACAGGCTTTGCTCCTCATTATGTCATCCAACATCTTAGTTTTAGGTACCATTAGTGTAGACTTAGAGACAAAGATTCAAGTGCAAGCCATTTATAATGGAGATGAGGGTAGCAAAGTGAGGATATGACACAGGGAAGGGATGGCAGGTTGCCAGCTAAAACACAGGATGATGATTAAATTTGAATTTCAGATAAGCGATGAGTAGTTCTTAAATATAAACATGTCCTGTGCAATATTTTTCAGATAAACAATAGTTTTTAGCATATGTCTGAAACATTGCTATAAAATAAATCACTTTGACCTGAAATTCAAAGTTAACTGGGGATATGATAGTTATTTGTTTAATCTGGTTCCCTGAGATGGTAGCTAGTAATCGGTACATGATTCATCTGCTCCTGCTAGGGGAAATGAAGTGCTATGCCACTGGGGGCTCTGGGAACCAGTGCAGAAAACTCCTCTTCACAGGGTTGTCGCACCCAGGAGGCATGGAACTGGGGTATTTGTACACCTACTCCAGTTGTCTTTGATTAGGGTGCTGGTCCTGTGCTGATGATTTCTTAGCTTTGCTGAACTTCCAAGAACATAGACAGATCAACCTGCTTTATATAGCTTCCAAGGAAACCCTCAGGCAAAGAGATGCAGGACCTGACAGATGGAAGTCAGTGATGCTTACTGATGTGGGAAGGCCCAGCCACCAAAAGAAAGCATACCCACAGTGCTCTGGGTCTGAGTTGCAGAACAGACATTCTGGTACTAGAAACTATTAGAACCACCTTCCCTGGAATGAATAGATCTGATTTGGAATCTTGGTTCAATCATTGCATGTGTGACCTTGGATATATTAACTTCTTGGTTCCTTCTCTTTATCAGTAAAATGGGGTTAATTATACCTATTTTATAGTGTTATTGTGAGGATTAAAAACAAAATGAATTATATACAATATCTGACACCCAGTAAATATTCAAAAGAAAATCTGATTATGATGATGTTAAAATATATAGACTTTAAGATTAGACAGACCCAAATTTGAATCCCAACTCTACTGTGTACTAGCTCGTGGTTTTAGATAAGCCATATCACCTCTCTGCCTCACTTTCCTTATCTGGAAAAGGTAGATGGTACCCACCTGCTAGGTCTCTTGTGAGAGCAGAAAGGTATGAGGTGTGTTAAGTGCTCAGTGTCTAGCACAGAGCAGGTACTTGGATCCATGTATGTTTGTACTATATTCCTTACAGAAGGCATGAGGAGGCCTAACCTGGGATGCAACCCTGCCAGGTCTGTTCAAATCCTTGATGGAATTCATGGGTAGGATAAATTAAGTCTAGAGATAGGGCAAGGAATTCTAGGGAGAGGGGACCAGGATAGTCCTTAAAAATTGCCATTGTTTTGTTCATACAAGCCCACCAGCTTGAGGTTAGTTATGGCCACATGACTTGCTTTGGTCAATAAAGTGTGAGAGAGGTGGGCAACATTTCAGAGAGAAGGTTTAGGGTCCGATCCATGCCTGAACTGTGTTCTGAACTGTGTCCTGTGTTGCTGACCTTGCCCAGATGTCATCAAACTAAAGTGACTGGAATGCTGCCCTGCCCATTTCTTTCCACATTGAGTGGGGCTGCTTCCATACCTCAAAGGCCTAATTGAGTAGTTGCAGATAAGTAGTTGTGTCATAGATAGTCTGGCCCTCAAAGCCTACACTATTTACTATTAAGCCTTATACAGACAAGACCAACTTGACATTAACCTGTCCTAACTGACATGGGGTTGGTTATTCATCTTCTGTGTCCCATCTGCAGTTTCTGTGGAGCCTGAGATTCTGTATTTCTACGCAAACAAGCTCCCAAGGGCTGTTGTTGCTGCTAGTATAGGCTCTAGGGCAGGGTTTCTCAGCCTTGGCACTGTGGATATTTTGGGCGAGGTAATTCTGGGTTGCGTTTGGGGCTATCCTATGCATTGTAGGATGTTTAATATCATTCCTGGCCTCAACCCACTAGATGCTAATAATTTCACCTAAGTTGTCACTATCAAAAATGTCTCTGAACATCATTTGGGGGACAAATCTCCCTGACCTGAGATCCAATGCTCTAGGGTATCAAGAGTAAGTCTAGCAGGCTCACAGTCCTTTGAGATATTGAAAATCAGTTGTTGGGCAATAGGGTTGATATTGAACTACTTGTCTAGTTCTCAAAAGGATGGAAATGGTGCAGAATATGAAGATCATTCTTGGGCAGGATAGGCCAGTTATTAGGGAAATGTAGAGGGTGCCAGATAGGCAGAGTGAAATGAGTTACTTTTTTCCCCTACTTAAAATAATGTGGGTATTTAGAATGTTTCACAGGAAATCTTAAATAAGACAGGTAAAATAATTTAATGAGAAAGTTTAGAGTCTGAAGAAAATAAGTCTAATTGATGGGCTTATTTGCTGATGGCTAAAAGACCTACCAGGTGTATCTGCTACTTAGACATTTGAAGTTTGATCATTCAGTTCATTCTACAATCCACACCTCTTGTTATACGTGTACAAAGCAGGAGTAATTGCCATTTCTACCTTTCTCCTGTTTTAGAGGAAAAAAAGGAAAATCACCACCAGCCTCTTGCTGACTTCCACCTGCTGCAAGAACAAAGCTCAGAATCCCTGAGTCAGAAGTGGGTAGCTACAGTGTATCCCTCAGGAGAAACAATACAGTGAGCATGCTTTGAAATCAAGGGGACTATTTTAACTTTTTTGCATGTATTTGTTTAGTTTTCCCAGCACCATTTATCAAATGCTTTATTTATCCAATTATATATACATCCTTGCTTCTTTCATTAAAGTTTAATTGACCATGTACGTGTAGATGCGGGTTTATTTCCAGGCTATTTGGTTCTGTTGATCTATGTGGCTGTTTTTATGCCAGTACCATGCTGTTTTGATTACAATAGCTTTGTAGTATAGTTTAGTATTAGGCTGTGTGATACCTCCAACTTTGCTCTTCTTTCTCAAAATTGCTTTGGCTATTTAGGATTTTTTTTTTGTGGTTCTATGCAAATTTTAGGATTATTTTTCTAGTTCTGTGAAAAATGCCATTTGAATTTTGATAGAGAGTGCATTGAATAAATAGCTTCCCACAGAATGTTGTAATCAACCAGGCTGCAGCAGCAATTAGATCAAATAATAGTTAAAGCAACAGTTAAAGAAATAGTGGCATGAGGTAAAGCATATATCATTAATGAACAAGTTATTGTTCATTATATAATGAAATATATATCTATATCTACATCTATATCTATATCTATATATATAGATAGATAGACTATAAGTCTTTTGAGGACCTGATAGAGAAGTATCTCAGGGAATTGAGAAGAATGTGCAGTCTGCAGGTTTGACAGTTTGCCAGAGAATTGGGGAGGGATATTAGAATGATATTAAAAAATAATAGCTAAAATTTTCAGTGTTTCCTTGTGCCATACTGTGCTAATTGCTTTGCTAGCAATAGCAATGAAATAGGTTGTATTAGTCCATTTTATGAAGAAACTAAGGTTCTAAGTGGTTAGAAGAACTGATAAAGTTTAAATAGCTTGTCCTTTGAGTCAAAAGTCCATCTGTTTTTTAATTTAAAAAATTAAAGTATAATTTATATTAACTGATGGTCGTTGGTGCCAATTCAACACCAACAGGAATCTCCAATTTGGGGTGTGGTAAAGAAGGAAACAGTGCAAAACAGCTCAACTGTGAAACAGCTCAATAATTTTATAGCTCAATTATGAAGCAGCATGGCTGTGAGGTGGCCCTGGGGTGAGGCAGCCCTAAGGCAAGGTGGCCCTGGGGTGAGGCCCCTATTTATATAGACAACTCTGATCTGCATTAGTCTGCTCCACTCTGCTCTAGCAAGATGTTTTCAGGGCTGCAGCCAGGGAAACACTCTTTAGTGGGAAGAGAAAGTGCAGTCCCTAAGCCAGAGGGGAACCAACTTATATAGACAGAAATTCCTACCCTTGGTCCCTGATTGGTTAATCTTAATGCAAATAATTCCAAATCCCTATAGTTTGGTTGGTCCAAAGGGCACTGGCCTGATTGGTGAGAAGGGAGTTGTTCTGACTGGTCAGTGAACGAGCTGATGGGAATATAACTGTACAGCTCCAATTACATGGGTAAAGTCTTAGTCCTATTGGTTGAAATATAATTTTAGGAACTTTTTCATAAGGGCTGGCTCAGAGAGCAAGAACACAGTGAAGGCAGGCAGTTCAGTGTAGGAGCCAGGCAGTTTAGTGCTGGCTTCTCCCTGAAGCATGGTTTGCATGAGAGTCCCCTCTTTTTTCTGAGCCCTTCTTAACAGGTATCTGCCTTCCCAGGGTCTGTATTTACATACAGGAAATTACACATTTTAAGTGTGCTTCATGAATTATTACAAATGTGTATACCCATGCAACTACCAACCAGATCAAGAGATGACATATTCCTCTCATTCCAGAGGGCTTCTTCATGTCCCTACCCAGTTGCTATCACCCCCAAAGAAAGTACCATTCTGATTCCTATCACTATAGATTAGTTTTGCCCACTTTTAAAAAAAGTATGCATATTTTATTGATTATGCTATTATAGTAGTCCCATTTTTCCCCTTTGTTTCCCTCTGCTTGATACCTCCCTTCCCTCTAGCAATCCACCCTTAGTTCATGTCCATGAGTCATACATATAAGTTCACAGGATTTTCCACTTCCTATATTGTCCTTAACATCCCCCTGTTTATTTTTTACCTATCAGTTATGCTTTTTGATCCCTTCACCTTTGCCCCCATTTTTCCTTTTCCCCCTTCCCACTGCCAACCCTCCATATAATCTTCATATGCTTTTCTGTTCTGTATGGTTTTGTTCCTTTTCTATCTGTTTGCTTAGTTTTTTGTTTTTAGATTCATTTGTTGGTAGTTATTAGTTCGTTGTCACTTTAGTCTTCATAGTTTTGATCTTTTTCTTTTTCTTAAGTCTGCCCCTTTATCATTTCATATAATAATGGCTTGGTGATGACAAACACCTTTAGCTTTACCTTCTCTGGGAAGCACTTCATCTGCCCTTCCATTCTAAATGATAGCTTTGCTGGGCAGAGTAATCTTGGTTATAGGTCCTTGTTTTACATCCCTTTGAATACTTCTTGCCAGTCCCTTCTTGCCTGCAAAGTTTCTTTTGAGAAATCAGCTGACAGTCTTATGGGAACCCCTTTGTAGGTAACTCTCTGCTTTTCTCTTGCTGCTTTCAAGATTCTCTCTTTATCTTTAACCTTTGCCATTTTAATTATGATATTTCTTGGTGTGATCCTCTTTTGGTCTAGCTTGCTTGGACTCTGTGCTTCCTGGACTTGTATATCTCTTTCCTTTCCCAAATTTGGGAAGTTTTCCTTTATTATTTTTTCAAATAATTTTGCAACTTCTTGCTCTTCCTCTTCTACTTCTGACACCCCTATGGTTTGGGTGTGGAACATTTAAAGTTGTCCCAGAGATTCCTAAGCTTTTCCTCATTTTCAATTCTTATTTTTCTATTCTGTACTGGTTGACTCTATTTCTTCCTTATGTTCCAAATCATTGATTTGAAGCCAGACTTCCGTCCATTCACCATTGGTTTCATTTGGATTTTTCTTCATTTTACTTAGTATAGCCTTCACTTCTTCCCTTATGTGTTTGCTATACTCAATCATGTTTGTCAAGTCTGTGAGCATCATTATTAGAAGTGTTTTGAGCTCTGTGTTTGTTAGGTTGGCTACCTCCTTGTCACTTAGCTCTCCCACTGGAGCCTTGATCTGTTCTCTCTTTGTCTCATACTCTATCTCCTCAACTTGAAACCCTCCTGTGTTTGCTTCTGTGTCTTCAGTAGAGCCATTGCACCTGTTACATTATAAGGGGTGGAGTCTTAGGTATTTATCACTGTGGGTTGATTGGTTTCACCATCTTGTGGTGCTGTATGTGGGGGAGGGGTCAGAGAGGAAACAAAGCTGTTTGATCAGCACTTGCCTCTTTTCCTCACTTCACTGGCTTCCTCTATATAATTGGCACCCCTCTAGCTTTTGCCCTGGTGATAGTTCCTAGGCCGGGTGGGTTTGCATACATTATAAGACTATGGGGGCCCTCTAACTTGATTCTCCTGATATACATGCAGTTCTCCCACCACCCCAGTCCCCACTGATTTTCATAGCCAGAAGCAATGAAGCTTTATTTTCCTGGTGCTGGAACCATGAGCTATGTGTCTGGCCTGGGACTGGGACCACGGCCCAAGTGTCCCTTCCAACTTTTATAATGTGTGACTGCTCTTTTCAGTGGCTGGGCATAGCCACTGTCTTGCTGATACCACCACAGCCACAGCTGCCACACTACATCCTGTTCATCCCCTGTTCCACCTTTCCCACCTGTCTGGATCAGTAGTGCTTCTTTATATTGAATTTCCATGCAGTTAGATTCTCTGATAGTTCTGTTTTTCATGTTTTTGTCTTTTTTTCACTTCTTTTTTTTAAAATTTTATTATTGTTGTATTACATCCATCCCCTTTTTGCACCCCTCTGTCCCCCTCCCCACCCACCCATCCCCGCCAAAGTCAATCCCACCTGTTGTCCATGTCCATGGTTCCTTTATACTAGGTTCTCGTCTTAGCTGATCCCCTTCCTTGCATCTGCCTCCCCCCTCCCCCCAACCCCTTTCCCTCTGACCACTGAGGCCTATTCACTGTATTCATATATTTGGTACTGTTTTGCTTGTTGTTAGTTTTGTTCATTATTGACCTGTAATGAGTGAGATCATATGATATTTGTCCTTCACTGACTGGCTTATTTCACTAAGCATAATACTCTCCAGTTCCATCCATGTTGTTGCAAAGGGTACAAGTTCCTTCTTTCTTTCTGCTATACAGAATTCCATTGTGTAAATGTACCAAAGTTTTTTGATGTAATCATCCACTGATGGGCACTTAGGCTGTTTCCAGCACTTGGCTATTGCAAATAGTGCTGCTTTGAACATAGGTGTGCATAGGTTTTTATGAATTGGTGTTTCAGGGTTCTTTGGGTATAGGCCAAGTAGTGGAATCACTGGATCAAAAGGCAGTTCAATTTTTAGATTTTTAAGGAAACCCCATACTGTTTTCCACAGTAGCTGCACCAGCCTGCATTCCCACCAACAGTGAACAAAGGTTCCCTTTGCTCCACCTCCTCACCAACACTTCTTCTTTGTTGATTTGTTGATGATTGTCGTTCTGACAGGTGTGAGGTGGTATCTTATTGTGGTTTTAATTTGCATCTCTCTGATGACTAGTGATGTTGAGCATTCTTTCATATGCCTCTGGGCCCTTTGTATATCTTCCTCAGTGAGTTGTCTGTTCAGGTCCTTTGCCCATTTTTTAATTGGGCTCCCTATCTCCCTGGGGTTGAGTAGCATTAGTTCTTTATATATTTTGGAGATCAGACCCTTGTCTGAAGTATCATTGGCAATTATGTTTTCCCATACAGTTGGTTCCCTTTGAGTTCTGCTGATATTTTCTTTAGCTGAACAGAAACTTTTCAATTTGATATAGTCCCATTTGTTGATTCATTCTTTTATTTCCTTTGCCCTTGGTGAAGCATCAGTAAACATATTTCTGCGTAGGATATCCAAAAGTTTACTGCCTATATTTTTCTCCAGGACCTTTATGGTGGCACTGCTTATGTTTAAATCCTTTATCCATCTTGAGTTTATTTTGGTGTATGGTGTAAGTTGGTAGTCTAGTTTTATCTTTTTGCATGTTGCTGTCCAGTTCTCCCAACACCATTTGTTGAAGAGACTGTTTTTACTCCATTTGATGTTCCTTCCCCCTTTGTCAAATATTGGTTGATCATAGAGTCCTGGGTTAATTTCTGGGCTCTCCATTCTGTTCCATTGATCTATATGTTTATTCTTATGCCAGTACCATGCTGTTTTGATGACAGAGGCCTTGTAGTATTGTTTGAAGTCTGGTATTGTGATTTCTCCTACCTTGTTCTTCTTTCTCAAGATTGCTGTGGCTATTTGTGGGTGTTTTTGGCTCCATATAAATTTTTGAAGTATTTTTTCTATTTCTGTGAAGTTTGTCATTGGTATTTTAATTGGGATTGCATTGAATATGTAGATTGCTTTGGGTAATATGGACATTTTAATGAGGTTAATTCTTCCCATCCATGAACATGGTATATGCTTTCATTTATTTGTATCTTCCTTGATTTCTTTCTTCATTGTTCTGTAGTTTTCTGAGTACAGGTCTTTTACCTCCATAGTTAAGTTTATTCCTAGGTACTTTATTTTTCTTGTTGCTTTGGTAAATGGGATTTGTTTTTTCACTTCTATTTCTGTTGTTTCATTATTGGTATACAGAAATGTTTTTGATTTCTGGATATTGACTTTATAGCCAGCTATTTTGCTAAATTTGCTCATTAGGTTGAGTAAGTTTTTGGTGGAGCCCATTGGGTTTTGTATGTACACTATCATATTATCTGTGAATAATGACAGTTTGACTTCCTCCTTTCCAATTTGGTTACCTTTGATTCCTTTTTCTTCTCTTATGGCTATAGCTAGAACTTCCAAGACAATGTTGAATAGAAGTGGAGTAAGTGGACAGCCTTATCTCATTCCTGATCTTAGGGGGAAAGCTTTTAATTTTTGTCCATTAAGTATAATGTTGGATTCAGGTTTCTCATATATGGCCTTTATGATGTTGAAGTATGCTCTCTCTATTCCCATTTGGCTGAGGGTTTTTATCATAAATGGCTGCTGTACTTTATCAAATGCTTTTTCAGCATCTATTGATATGATCATATGGTTTTTATCTTTTGATTTATTGTTGTGTCTTACATTTATTGATTTATGAATGTTGTACCATCCTTGCATCCCTGGGATGAAATCAACTTGATCATGGTGTATGATCTTTGTAATATACTGCTGAATCCGGTTGGCCAATATTTTGTTGAGAATTTTAGCATTTATGTTCATCAGAGATATTGGCCTGTAGCTTTCTTTCTTAGTTGTGTCTTGCCCTGGTTTGGGGATTAGAATAATATTAGCCTCATAGAAAGAGTTTGGGAGTCTTCCCTCTTCCTGTATTTTTTGGTATAGTTTTAGGAGGATAGGAGTTAGTTCTTCTTTAAATGTTTGGTAAAATTCACCTGTGCAGCCATCTGGTCCAGGGCTTTTGTGCTCTGGGAGATTTTGGATTACTTCTTTAATTTCACTAGTTGTTATTGGCCTATTCAGGCTTTCTGCTTCTTCTGGGGTTAGTTTTAGTAGATTATACCTTTCCAGAAATGTGTCCATTTCATCCAGGTTGTCATATTTTTTTGATATATAGTTATCATAATTTCTTACAATCTTTTGTATTTCTGAGGTATCAGTTGTGATTTCCCCTCTTTCAGTTCTGGTTCTGTTTATTTGGATCCTCTCTCTCTTTTTCTTGATGAGTCTGGATAAGGGCTTGTCAATTTTGTTTATTTTTTCAAAGAACCAGCTCCTGGACCTATTGATTCTACCTATTGTAGTTGGAATCTCTGAGTTGTTTAGTTCTGCTCTGATCTTGATGATTTCCTTCCTTCTACTTGCTCTGGGCTTGTTTGTTGTTGTTCCTCTAGTTCTTACAGCTTTGTGGTTAGGTTGTTTTTTGTTTTTGTTTTTCTTCTTCTTCTTCTTCTTTTTTTTTTTATTGTTGTTGTATTACATCCATTGCCTTTTAGCTCCCCTCCGTCCCCCTCCCCACCCACCCATCCCTCCAAAATTCAATCCCACCTATTGTCCATGTCCATGGTTCCTTTATACTAGGTTCTTGTCTAAACTGCTCCCCTTCCTTGCCTCTGCCTACACCCTCCCCCCAACCCCTTTCCTCCTGACCACTGAAGGCCTATTCACTGTATTCATATATTTGGTTATGTTTTGCTTGTTGTTAGATTTGTTCATTATTGTCCTGTAATGGGTGAGATCATGTGATATTTGTCCTTCACTGACTGGCTTATTTCACTAAGCATAATACCCTCCTGTTCCATCCATGTTGTTGCAAAGGGTACAAGTTCCTTCTTTCTTTCTGCTATATACAATTCTATTGTGTAAATATGCCAAAGTATTTTGATCCAATCATCCACTGATGGGCACTTAGGCTGTTTCCAGCACTTGGCTGTTTGAAATATTGCTGCTATGAACATAGGTGTACATAGGTTCTTATGAATTGGTGTTTAAGGATTCTTTGGGTATAGTCCCAGTAGTGGAATGGCTGGATCAAAAGGCAGTTCCATTTTTAGTTTTTTAAGGAAACCCCATACTGTTTTCCACAGTGGCTGCACCAGCCTACATTCCCACCAACAGTGTATGAGGGTTCCCTTTGCCCTGCATCCTCACCAACACTTGTTGTCTGTTGATTTGTTGATGGTTGCCATTCTGACAGGTGTGAGGTGGTATCTTATTGTGGTTTTAATTTGCATCTCTCTGATGACTAGTGATGTTGAGCATTCTTTCATATGCCTCTGGGCCCTTTTATATATCTTCCTCAGTGAGTTGCCTGTTCAGGTCCTTTGCCCATTTTTTAATTGGGCTGTCTGTCTCCCTGGTGTTGAGTCACATTAGGTCTTTATATATTTGAGGTATTATTGGCAATTATGTTTTCCCATACAGTTGGTTCCCTTTGAATTCTGCTGATATTTTCTTTAGCTGAACAGAAACTTTTCAATTTGATATAGTCCCATTTGTTGATTCGTTCTTTGATTTCCTTTGTCCTTGGTAAAGTATCAGTAAACATATTTCTGGGTAGGATATCCAAAAGTTTACTGCCTATATTTTTCTCCAGGACCTTTATGGTGGTACGGCTTATATTTAAATCCTTTATCCAGCTTGAATTTATTTTGGTGTATGGTGTAAGTTGGTGGTCTAGTTTTATCTTTTTGCATGTTGCTATCCAGTTCTCCCATCACCATTTGTTGAAGAGACTGTTTTTACTCCATTTGATGTTCCTTTCCCCTTTGTCAAATATTAGTTGATCATAGAGTCCTGGGTTAATTTCTGGGCTCTCTATTCTGTTCCATTGATCTATATGTCTATTCTTATGCCAGTACCATGCTGTTTTGATGACAGTAGCCTTGTAGTATTGTTTGAAGTCTGGTATTGTGATTCCTCCCACCTTGTTCTTCTTTCTCAAGATTGCTGTGGCTATTCATGGGTGTTTTTGGCTCCATATAAATTTTTGAAGTATTTTTTCTATTTCTGTGAAGTATGTCATTGGTATTTTAATTGGGATTATATTGAATATGTGGATTGCTTTGGGTAGTATGGACATTTTAATGATGTTAATTCTTTCCATCCATGAACATGAAAATGATGAGATCTTAGGCATGGGTCTGAAATCAGAGGGTCTTGAGGGGAGAATGTCTCGCTGGAAAGGGCAGTTGATTGGAAAATCTTTATGAAACTGTCACCTGTGCATGTCCAGATGGAAGATAAATATCATCAGCCTCCCCAAAGGACCCTGGAGCTTATGTTGTGGGCTGCTATACGAGGGGTTCATTGTGTTTTCAAGAGTTAGGATCCATAGGGTGAGCCTGTAACAAAGCATGGGCTGCAGCATTTCAAGACATGCTCTGTTATTGATTATTTAACTAAGTGATTTTGGGCATGTCCCTTCACCTCTGAGCTTTAGTTTCTTTCATCTATCATGAAATGAATTCAGTCACACAACTACCATGAAGAGTTTTTGAGGGGAGCAAATATGAATATTCATGTAAGGTGGGGCTCCAGGACCTGAATTGTATAAGCCTCTCCTCTAGTAATTTTGAACAGGTGTCCCTGGAACCAGCTTTTGAGAAACCATACTGACCCCATTCACTAATACACAGCAGGGAACATTGTAAAATTGTCCATAAAACAAATTACTAACAGTAACAATTGCCCTGGAAAATTCTTTGGGACCTCAGTAGTCCCAAAGATCTGTTCCACAAGTGGGACAGATCTGTGTTCTCCCTGAGCCCCAGGCATAGGAGGTGAACAGTAGGCCCACCCTCAGTATGTGAAGAGGCTCCCTCTGAGGGAGGCATGGAGAAACTGGAACTGGCAAACACTGGGCCATTGACTCAGCTGGGATTTGTACCCTGGCACTTTGTCTCAGAGGCTGGGCCCTTAATCACTCTGTACATGACCCCAAGGGCAGTGCCAGAGTTAAAACAGTGTCAGGAACATCAGTTTGGATTCATCATATAGGTTGAAGACAAGGAGAGGGGAGGTGTGGACACAGTAAAGATAACCATAGAAATCAAGGTGATGTGAGGTGAGAGGCCTTGACATGACTCCCAATTGTCACTGGTCCCACAGGCCAGGGCTTAGGCAGGTCAGCCTCAACTAGAAATGAACTCACCTGCCAGTCTTTGGTCTGAACTGCTCACAAATCAGAGAAGCTGGCTGCTCTGGGTTTTTCCCCTGTTCATTTCTTTTCTTTTCCTTCTTGGTTGTAGGTGTTAGAGGTGGCAAAAGAGCTCAAAATCTTAGGATGAAGAAAGGGCTTATCCCCACCTTCAAACTGCACAGGGACTGCTATGAGTCAGAAGAAATTTCTACAGATGAAACTATACATTCTTTGAGGCCTGGGTAGAGGATACAGGATTCCTGGCTTCCCTCTGTACTTTCAAGCCAATTACCCTCCTCTCTGCCTTGCTATGGAGTTTAGGTTTCTTTGTCAAATGTTCTCATCCTTTTTAAAGGCAGCAACACTTTCCATTTCTGCTTTGTCTATTACCTCTAAGAAACCAGGAGTAATCAGCACGTAACTGCTGATGACTCTGAGCCTGGATGCTGGGCTTCCCCTTTAATGAGTCATCACTAACGTAAAAGGACCCTCCGTTCTGAGATGCTTGAATTGCTCTGGGCACAGCCATGAAAGCTCATATAGGTATTTCTCTTTCCCTTGCCCTGACCATACCACTGCTCATCCAGAGCTCCTCTACTTGGACTTCTATTGACCCCTACACTGTCTGCTCCCCTCACTTCTGGGCAGGCAGATCTCACCTGATGGTTTCCTACTGTCATCCTTGTGGAGAACTTCCCTGGCTGGGACTGGACAGAGCTTCCAGAAGTGAATACCCCAGTAGCCTTTAGCCAATGCTTGTAGGAAGTTAGTAGATAAAGACTAGCTCCTTTGCCTCTATGTTGGGGCAAGTTTAACGAGTGTTCTACCCCATAGTTCTGGACTTTGCCCAGCACTTATGGACATACCTTTTGGGGCTCTTTCCCTTCCCCAAGGGGTCATCTCCCAAATCAACTACAGTGTACCTGTCCTCTTATTGTATGAGACTCAACCAAGATGACCTTGTAGGTGATTAGCACATACTTAAGTGCTCATTACCCAGCATCTGCTTGACCTTGTCTTACAGATAGAGGTGTGACAGCACATAGGCCTCCCCTTTGATAGCATGGAGGTTATAGTTTAACAGGTATGAGAGCCAAGAGCTGCTGAAGCACTGTTACCAGATTTGTTAATTAATGAAAAAGTATTCAAGTTTATACCATGTGGTAAGCACTGTGCCAGGTTCTTGTGATATGGGGCTGGACAAGTGAGACAAAAACCCTTTACTAGGATGTGCATGCTAGTGCAAAAATTGACTGATTAAGAAAGTATGTCAGTTGTAAGTGTTGATGCTGGGTATAATGTGCTACTTTGACTTGGGTGCTTGGAGAAAGTGACGTTTAGGCTGAGCTGTGAATTGCAAGAAGAAGCCAGGTGGATAGAGGCAGAAAGAGATCACAGGCAGAGGGGGAAACAAGAGTCAAATGTGAAATGTGACAGTGTTCATAATGAAGGGGTTTCCTGTAAGCAGAGCAGGATTAAATGGTCTAGAGTGCAGGCTTAGTCAGGGCAGCCATCTAGTCTAGGGATTAGGGCAGGCTTCCCTAAGGGAGAAAGAGAAATAAACCTGAAGGATCAGAAGGAGTAATAGAGGATTAGAAGGAGAAAGGGTCTTCCAAGCAATGAGAATATTATAGTGCAAAGGCCCTGAGGCTGGAGATAGCATGATGCATTTAGTGTGGCTGAATGGGATATCAAAAGTAGAGGGCTCAAGATGAGGCTGGCAGAGTGATAGATTGTGTAATAAGTGAGAAAATATTCATTCTCCTTCCTTAACCTTTAGGGATGAAGTTACTGTCCTGTCTTCTTGACTTGAAGCTTGCTTAGCCTGGGGGATTGCTTTGGTCAATGAAATGTGAGTAATTATGACATAAGTAGAGACCTGAAATGTGACAATTACTTGGCCTTTAACATCATTGATGCAGCAGGCTATCAAATTGTTATGTAGGAAGTCATATTGGCTCAGGTTGGTCTGTTGAGTTAGAAGGTCACTTCCATGCAGTTGTCCTAAAAAGGTGGTAAGGTGAAGATGTGTATACGTGATTGATGGGAAGCTGAACATTGTTTTGTTGGTAAAACAGAGGAGCCAGGATGCCAGCAATAATAAGTCTTCAGTGACAGAAGTCCTCAACTGGTCTTTCTTCATCAGTCTCTTGGTATTTCCAGGTAAAAGGATAGTCAAGTCATGTTTGTGCATAGTCTAGGATGTCTGTTTAGTGGGAGGTCAGTTAAGACTTTCATTTCTATGGTGGGCTCCTATGGGCAGTAGTGAAGGCAAATGTACTGACATTTGACAAATGGAGACAAAGGCAGACCTGCCAAGGCATACAAAACTCAGAAAATGAAATCTTAAGCCTTTTAATGCAGCTGTGGGAGTTGGTCCATCTCGACTTCTCCCAAAGGGCCTGCTGCCTCTTGGGATGCAAGCTCCCAGCAGGGCTGGTGGCCCTGGAATGAGAGAGCCTATTCTCCCAGGATGGAGACGAGGGTCTTCAGTATGGGGAGAAGCCAAGGGAAGAGAGACTGACCAGATAGGTCATTGTCTGGGGGAAGCCATTTAAGACCAATCTCAACAAATATAACCTTGGTCTGGGTGGGTGGCTATGCTCTGGGACCGAGTGTGAAGCACACATTTCAGAGTTGCTCCACCCAATGATTAAAGAAGCAGGGACTTTTTTACATGAATTCCTCTCAATCTGAGGTATCCCTTCTCTCACAGGGCCCCCTGCTGCATTCAGAGGCAGTGTGGCATTCTGCAGGCATTCTGGACCAACACTTCCAACCAGAAATGCAATGGCTTTGAGTTGGAGCACAGATGTTAGGAACAACATATCCTTTCAAACAAAGGATAATATAGAAATATATTAATCACATAGAAATGCTCAGCATGTACTGTTGAGTGAATAGAAGCAGTCTACATAAAATCAGGTGGAGTCCAACCCTCTCCATAGAGTAATTTTCTGTGAGTATAAATGTATCACACATACAGAAGGCAAAGCTAGACTAGGCTGAAGAAAATAGGCCCCTACTTCGGATGCAGATTCAATGATAGAGTGTCAAAAATCTTAGTAATCAAATGCAACTCAACACCAGGGAGACAGACAGCCCAATTAAAAAATGGGCAAAGGACCTGAACAGACAACTCACTGAGGAAGATATACAAAGGGCCCAGAGGCATATGAAAGAATGCTCAACATCACTAGTCATCAGAGAGATGCAAATTAAAACCACAATAAGATACCACCTCACACCTGTCAGAATGGCAACCATCAACAAATCAACAGACAACAAGTGTTGGTGAGGATGCAGGGCAAAGGGAACCCTCATACACTGTTGGTGGGAATGTAGGCTGGTGCAGCCACTGTGGAAAACAGTATGGGGTTTCCTTAAAAAACTAAAAATGGAACTGCCTTTTGATCCAGCAATTCCACTACTTGGACTATACCCAAAGAATCCTGAAATACCAATTCATAAGAACCTATGCACAC